>JAUMHA010369946.1:0-13403 GCA_032359765.1 Saxidomus gigantea | reverse complement strand
GTCAAAAAGGGGCATAATTCTGTCAAAAACCTTGACAGAGTTATGTCCTCTTGTCTGTTGATGAAGGTCGTGATGGTTAACAAGTATGGTTAGTTTCAAAGCAATACCTCCAATGGTTTAGAAATAAAGTGAGGTGGTACGAAAAACTTAACCAAAGTGTGACACCAACGCGGACGCCGGGGCGAGTAGGATAGCTCCTTTTCTTCAAAAATCCGAGCTATAAACAAGTGACCCCCTGAGCAGGTCATTTTAGACCTGGTGGTCATGATCTGAACATGTTATTAAGGGTCCACTGGGCAATGCTACATTCTAAATATCTAAGCTACAGGCCCTTGGTTTCAGAAGAAGATTTTTCCTATGTAAAAACAAGTGAACCCCGGAAAGGGTCAATTTTCACCAGGGGTCATAATTTGAACAATCTTGGTAGAGGTCTCCTAGATTATGCCACATGCCAAATATCTAAGCTCTAGGCCTTGTGGTTTAAGAGAAAAAAAATTCCTAGTTTTTTTCTCTTGGTTGCTATAGCAACCAGAGTTCTGCATGGAATAGAATTAATTGAAAAACTTTTGATAGCTAGAGCTTCATGCAAAGAACATCCCTGCCAAGTTTCATACATAGATGTCATTTGAAGGAAATGGTGAAAGTACAGATGGACGACGTACACCTGACGATATGGTCCTTATAACAGGCGAGCTAAAATCTGACAAAATAGACCTCACCCTTTTATCTATTGCAAAAAAAAATTAAATTGAGGCACTGAAGGTTTTCCAAATTAATTTGCCAGTCTAAATTTACTTTTTTATTCAATTTTCATTTTCAAACTCTTGGGGTACTGATCTCACCTTGACCTTAAAATGGTTTAGTTTCACCAAGAATACTCTATAATCGTTCCTGTATTCACAATGACACTTTATGAGAAAACTGTCTCCAGATACTTATTAATTTCCGCCGATATTCCAGCTTCTCTCTAAGTACTTCCCAATCCTCAGGAAATTTAAGCTTAAATCAATATTTCTCCCACTTACCTGTCAAAAGATAACATTTTATGGTCTAAGTACAGAAACATGTTATGCTCTCTTGAAAAAGCTTTTATATTTTATTTTTTGCCTATTTTTTTAAGGAAAACAGCAGAATTGTTATAGACCCTGATCTCTCGTCAAAATTCAGACATGTCTACAGGATTCATTTAAAATTATCTTTTAGGGAACTTGAAAATCAATAATTTAAATTGAAAGAGGAGAAATCATGAAGAAAAGCGATTATGTTTGATTGCAATTCAGATCTGACTTGTGAAAAACAAAACATAACAAAGAGAGATATGAAATAGAAATGAAAACAGTTACTGATCTTCTTAAGCTCTTAATCAGAAAATTACTGCAGTAAACATGTCTGGGAGACCATAATAAACACAAAATTGTTTCAAATGTCAAGGTCAATGCAACTCTGACCTTTGACCTACTGGTTTAATGCTCAACAAATGTCAGATAACCATACACCTCCTAAGACGTTTACAAGGCACAAAACCAACACATCTTCCTTATTGAATGCATTCTTTTTTTAAGTAAATGTGTTCTTTTTTCCTCAGTACTGTGGACTTTAAAGTCCCAGGACTACATTGACAAGTAGCTCTTATTTACCGGAGGAAAATCAGGAAATGACCTTAATTTATACCAAAAACATTCATAACTTTACTTTTTAAATTGATGTACATGTTAGAAATACAGAGCAGTATTTTTTTTATGATATTGCAAAAAATCAAAAGGCTTCCTGGACTTGAATACAAAAGATATGAATATGTCAACATTGTTTTAGAGTGAATAGAACATGCTTCTATCATTATCCTATCAGCATATTTATTTTACAATATCAGTAAATTCAAAATGATCCTGGGACTTTGACATAGTATATATTTACCTTTCGTTCCAGATGCCTATGTAATCGCTGAAGGGCCTCAGTTTCACCACCACGAAATACTTTGGAATTCAAACCATCTGTCTCAAACCCTAGACAACAACAAAAAAATGTTGATGTTCATTTTTAGGAAATGTAAGAACTTTTGAAATAAACTGACAAATTTCAGGTTTTAAAGACACTGATTTACTTCTTGCATCTGTTTTTGATTCATTACAATTTCACCATATATATCCAGTTTCTTGAAAACTTGGGATAATTAACATTCTGTCTTAGTTTGGTAATTGTTTCATGTAAAATAGGTAATATACAGCAGTTTTTGTTGTTCCTTCCCCCTGACTCAAAACTTGCTAGTCATATCTTTTTGAGAACAGAACTTGAACAAGATCACATAACCATACACATTCCATAAAAGTTTTGGTTATGACTGCTCAAACATTGTGAGCAAGATCAAAATTTAATGTAGCATTTTTTGTTAAATCCAAGGAAATTACTTCATCAGGCCAACCTATAATCAATGGTTGAGATCTTTATCTAGCCAGTAATATTGCCACATTAATGAACTTGACTGACCTTATGGCCATACACATAATGTCTAGGTTTGCTTCATACAACAGTGTTCACAGGCTACTTGTAGACAATGGTGGACAAACAAAACATGGACAAACAAACCATGGACAAACAAACCATAGACAGACAAACCATGGACAGACAAACCATGGACAAACAAATCATGGACAGACAATTGGCATAAAACATGATGATCTTTAAACCTCACCATGAGCAATTCATCCCCAGGTAAGCTAACAAACCATATGAACAACTTGTGATCCGGTTGTTTGAAAATTTAACTGGCTTTTAAATCAACAATTGGTTAAATTTTGACTCAAAATACTACTTTATGTCGGGAAAACTCATATGCTATTTTAAGTTTACTTTAAGGAGATTTTAGTTTTCCAGTGACCGTAATAGATAAGTCTTTTAAAATGTTTAAATACAACCCCAAATTTTAATCAACTGTTATTTTAACAGCCGTTTAAAGTTTCAAACAACCGGATACACTGTCTAGTTACTGTTAAAAGAATTAATATGGAACCTGGTCACTATATTATCTTTCTATCACAGTAACAGAATCTTAAGATATTCTTTTTTTTTCAGACATAAGAAATCATTCCTCCAACAGTAATATCTCTCTTGAAATTAGCCCCTTCTACATTTTTGGGGAGTGATTTTCACAGTGATAATTGACAACTAGACAACTGTAATTTTTGCGGATAGCAAAGCAGATTTACAGAACGCGCTCAATATTTATGAACAATAGTGTAATAACTGGAAACTCACGGTAAACATTAATAAATCAAAAATTGTTGTTTTCTCAAAAGGTAGACAACCTTTAATTTCACTCTTAACAAGGAACCCTTAGAAATTGTAACTGAATATAAATAATAAGGAGTTTATTTCAGTAGGACTGATTCATTTTATAAAGCAAAACAACATATTGTTCCACAAGCTATTAGGGCAATGTTTAGTATGTTAAGAAATGCAAATTGACTGAGTCTTCCTATTGATTTACAAATAGAGATTTTTAATAAAACAACTAACCAATTCTATTATAAAGATGTGAAACATGGGGTATAAAAGCTTGAATATAATTGAACGTGTGCAATAAAAACTCTTGAAATATATACTTAAAGCATAGGTCTACTCCTAATTACGTGATATATGGTGAAACAGGATGTACTCCAAAGACTCTAGACATTGAAAGAACAATAGCATTTTGGTCAAGAATTTGTAGTCAAAATCACAATGAACTACCACGAAAATTATCTTCAACAGTCTATAAAAGTATGTTAACAAATTAGAAATTATGATAATACAGTGCTGAAGAATAAATTTCCGTGGTTTAATAAAATTATAGATATTTGAATAAAATGTGGTTTAAACAACATTTGGGACACACATACTTTTCCTAATACAAAATGGCTGAAACTAACAGTTCAGAAAAAACTTAAGGACCTCTTTTTAGGCGATTGGTACTCTACAATTGAAAATTCGAGTAAAAGCACATTCCTAGAATATTTAAAACAGAATTCAGCATTAAGAAATATTTATCCTATAATCCATCAGCTCTTCGATTTTATATGATACGTTTTGGGCAAGAATTCAACTAAAGGAAATATGCAATAATTATGGAAAATTAGGAGATGAATCCATTTTATTTTTTAATGTACTTATTTAATAATGAAAGAAACCAATGACTTAAACCGTGTTATTTGCGATGACCTAATACAGTAAAACTTAATGCACTTATGAGTACAAATAACAAAATTGAATACTTGAATCTTTGCAAATTTGTGAAATGCATTTTATGTTGTCGTTAATTAAGCTTTTTCTCAAACAACATAAATTCAGTATATAATTCTCGTCATGTTATATCACTTTCGTTCTTTTGGTATTTACATGATAAGTTAATTTTGATAACAAATATTCCTGTCACTTTAAAACATTTGTCAATAAATATTGTAAGAAAAAGGGCCAACTCTAAACAACATAAATTACCGGTATACAGAAAATATCTAGTAGAGTAAAATGATTCAGTCCATTTAAGGTTACCTTGTTGAAATGTATTTTTCTTTGTATGACAAAATTATAATTATTATGTAGAACAAACTAATTTTTTTCCCACATGTGTAAAATTATAAATTGTATGACTTAAAGAAGTGAACCACTGACATTTTACACAATGTTGGTTAAATAATCAATGGTGTATGCCATATATATAATGATGGAGGTTTTTCAAAATCTAACATGTTGAAATATCAACAAAAGGAGAATGAATTATATATTCGACAGTAATTTCTCCTAGCAGCAATACTGGTTTCACAAACATGTCCTTTTTACAATATCACAAAACTAGGGGAAAATCGGGGGGGGGGGGGGTAATTGTAAATCCATTACCATTTAAGGACAGGCCTGTCACATACACCCAAACATACTGGCCAACAAAATACTAAACGAAACTTCAAACGCACCACCTGCCTTTTTCCTTATCTATTTAATTAGCAAAGGGTTGGTAATTAAATAAAGAAGGAAAAAGGCAGGTGATGCGTTAGAAGTTTCGTCTAGTAAATAAAAGAACTAAATAGCCTTTTCCTTTTAAAAACTTTCTGATAGTAAATATTGACTGGGTTTATTCTGTGGTTTTGTATAAAATATTTACCTAATTCTTCCAATGTTGGCACTCCATATTTTTCATCATGGTCCAGTGAGATCGGTGTCTTTGCCTCCCCTATGGTATCAAATGAAATCCTTTCCTCAGGTTTCGCAGGTAACCTCATTTTGCACAATATTGACTGAAATCTCTTAAATGTAAGTGGAGGTATTCCATTGTTTTCTGATATTATTCTGTAAAGAAATATATAAAAAAAATAAGGTGAAATGCCACTTTTTAAAGTGCAAGCATCAGTTCAAACCTCACACAGCTTTTTAACACATTTTATGACACTTTCTGTTAAATATTTTATTCCTTGTTACTAAAACATCTGCTGATGAACATGTCATTAATACTTCAGCCTACAATGTACCAGAATTACTATCTATTAATGTGTAGTACCTTCTGACCCCTAGAGTGCCATTGGCACAGCCAGGGCAGTTAATTGGTAAAAGCCCTCAGTCATTTGTCTGACTGAGCACTGTCATTCTCTCAAAGTCCAGAGGAGACAGTAAACATGCATTGCAAAGAATTGGTAAAAAAAAGTTAATTAAGGAACTGCAAGACAGTCATCATTAATGATTCACCACATCAGACATTCCAGGTTGAATAAACTTGCCCCTTTGTCTCAGTTATACCAAGCCAGGTTGATAAAACTTGCCCCTTTGCCTCAGTTATACCAAGCCAGGTTGATAAAACTTGCCCCTTTGTCTCAGCTATACGAAGCCAGGTCGATAAAACTTGCCCCTTTGTCTCAGTTATACCAAACAAGGTCCATAAAACTTGCCCCTTTGTCTCAGTTATACCAAGCCAGGTCGATAAAACTTGCCCCTTTGTCTCAGTTATACCAAGCCAGGTTGATAAAACTTGCCCCTTTGTCTCAGTTTTACCAAGCCAGGTCGGTTAAACTTGCCCCTTTGTCTCAGTTATACAAAGCAGGTCGGTTAAACTTGCCCCTTTGTCTCAGTTATACCAAGCCAGGTCAATAAAACTTGCCCCTTTGTCTCAGTTATACCAAGCCAGGTCAATAAAACTTGCCCCTTTGTCTCAGTTATACAAAGCAGGTCGGTTAAACTTGCCCCTTTGTCTCAGTTATACAAAGCAGGTCGGTTAAACTTGCCCCTTTGTCTCAGTTATACCAAGCCAGTAAAACTTGCTATACTTTAACTCTATCAGAGTACCCAGAAGTGTTAAGATCAAGGTTTAAGCAGACATTGATTGATGTATACATACTTCTGAAGATCGTACAATGTATGTGATATTCCCTTCACCACCTCCACCCCCATCTCTTTAGCCATCGCTGTAATTGCTGCATCTCTATTCTTCCCGAATGGTTCTGGATCCTCCTCAAATGATAATACTGTGGTGTTCCATTCCTACAAGTACAACATATATACAGAAATATAGTCAATATAGTTACAAAGAACTATTACAATAATTTGTGAAAAATTCTGAGTGGGTTCAGTTCGCTGCATAAATATGTTTATCACTTGCAAAGTTTCATCAAGACAAACCTGGTAGTCATGGTAGTGTCAGCTAGCTTAAATATCAAAGTGATATATTTTGACATAAAAATCTAGAACAAAAACTGAAATCATTTCCAATCAACAAGAAATATGATAAAGATAATTTATAAAACAATATTTTTAGTAATTAATTTTTTCAATTTAGTTCTTGTATTTAGAAATGCAATGTATACTTCCATCACTATGAAAATACCTTCAGCTTGTAAATACATTTACAAATAAAGCTTCAAGCCGATGTAGCCGAAAACTATATAACATGCCAAGAAATAGGGATAACTGTTCTTACATTCTCATAAATCAGATGGAAAAAAGCACCCCACAATTAGTCAAGATATAATAAATTTACAAGTACATATGAGAACTGTGTCAATAAACACCTGGGTAGAGTATCTACCTGTCTAAAGCAGTCAATCTGCAATAACCCCTAACAGCCATATTTAAACAACTATACATGTATCAAGAAGTTATCTGCTGTTTGTGGTCACTGTTGTTACATCCTAAACTCACTACTGCGTGTCATATTTATGTCAAGACACTTCAACAATTCCTTACAACAACTGTTATTCATTTAAAATAATTGTCAACTTTATTATACCTTGAATAATCTTGGAAACACTTCAGCTGGCTGCCCTCTAACAACGTAAAGCCTTGAATTTAATTTTCTTAAACTGGAGTCTAAATCTTCAAGACACTGCAACAGGAATCTGTTAAATAAAGAAAACAGTTAAATTATCACAATAACAACATGGCAAATATGGCCCTATATTGCTCACCTGTCTGCTATTGGCTATAATACAAGGTCATCAATAAAAGAAAGGGTCAATTTTGACTTAGGAGTTCTTGGACGATGTAAAACTTGAATTTTACATGCTAAATATCTAAGCTCTATGCCCTGGTGTTTCAGAGAAGAGGATTTTTAAAGTGTTTACAATATATATAAGCCTATATTGTATGTAAAGGCAAGTGACCTCAGCAAACATGGGGTCAATTACAATTACATTAAGAAAGTCTTCAATTAAATTACCGGTACACTTACCATTACACAATTAAAATGTAATTAATTAAATAACAAATTACTTTGAGTTTTTAGATTTATTTTTTGAAGTTAATTTAAGTTATCATGGTTATACATGAAATTGCAATGTTTTACTTTAAACAAATCTCAATAAAGTGCCTAAAGTCCAAACCCCTAGAACTACATGGCATCCTCTTCCTATCCTTATCAGTATAAGAGACATTTATCTTATACTGATGCCCTTAAATATTCCTTTATTCCAAGGACCATACCCCTATGGAGTGTGCTGTCTAACAGTACTGTGTCCATTGTAAATAGTTTTACTCTTTGTGGTAACTCTGCAAGGACTTTTATTTAAATGTTGAGTGTTCTACCACCAACTACATTTGTATCATGATGTTCAGTTATGATTGTGTGCAGTAATCAATTTGCTAGATTGATAAATAAAGTTTCCAGAACCAACATTTTTGGAAAAGTTCTTCAAAATGTTTCAGAAGTTTTCTGTATGACATTTCTTTATCTTGTACATACTACATTATAGCTATCTAACCAAAAAGTGAAGCTTTAATTTGAGATTTTTCTGAACCAAACAGCTGTTCAATACTTACCAAGCACTAATGTATTTTTGATAGCAGTTAATTGGCACCTTTATTATCATGGTCAGTTATACATGTACATGTGACCAGAGGGCAAAGATTAATCAGTTAATCAACCTAGCACTATATGGCATGTTGACAACAAAACAATATAAAAATTGCCGAATTTTTAAACAATTCACAATTGTTGAATATTCTATCAAATTTCTTCACTAAGGATAAATGTTTATTTATATAGTTTCTTTTTTGTTTAATTCTTTCCATATTTTAGTGTAAAATTTCAAATATGTATGTTTTCATCAGAGTTCGTTACTTTTACTTGTGTACCTTATTTTACTAGTATTTATATTTAAAATGTGATGAAAGTAATTGAAATGTAATTGAAATTACATGTATTTTGCTGATGTAATTATTTAAATTACATTTACATGTAATTGAAAATATTTCAATTACAAATTACATTCAATGACATCAAATTTTGTAATAAATTACAGTCAATTATCATTACATTATTCAATTACCCAATGTCTGCCTCCCATGCAGGATCAATTTTGACCAAGGGGTAATAATTTGAACAATATTTGTAGAGGTCCGCTAGGCAATGCCACATGCTAAATGTCTATGCTCTAGGCCTTGTGGTAAGAATATTTTTGAAGGTCCAGATTCAAGTGACCCCCTAAGAAGTGTAATTTTAATGCAACACTCATGTTTTAAATACTCTTCATAGATGTCAACTATGCAATATCTAAGCTCTCGGCCTTATGGTTTCAGGGAAGAAGAAGATTTTTAAAGTTTTTCCTGTATAAGCCTGTGTAAAATCAAGTGACCCTGACAAGTTCAATTTTGACACAGGGGTCATAATTTAAACAATCTTAGTCGAGTTCCACTAGACAATGCTACATGCTAAATATCTAAGCTATGGCCCTTCTAATTTTTGAGAAGAAGATAAAGTTTTTCATTTCCTTTGTCATCAATCTTAGCCAAAACACTTTGTCCATGAAACAGTGTGACAAATTGGGTAAGGATTTGACGATTGTTTTCCAAGAACAATGAGTGAGAATTCAGATGAGATAGATCAATTGTAATCTCTCCCCTACCCACACACAATGTATATGTTATTAAATTTTTAATTAAAATTATTATGATTGTGTAAATGTTGCAAAATATATTTTTCCAGAAAGGGTTACTTCCTTAAAGTAAAGAATATACACAAACAGAAAGATGGGAAGTATAACTTTCCATAAAGTGTCAGCTTTCTGATTGGTCATGACTGTCATAGACCGCCAGAGATGCAACATTATCTTTTTTAACACATCAAAACAAATTAATCTTAATTGTAGCCATTTAAAAGCACGTTGCATAAAATGTGAATACCTTCAAACAGATTTTCTGTTACAAAAGCTCTGTATTTCCAATACAGAGAAATGTCAGAGGAAGTAGAAATGACCTTCCGCAATCCGATTTTCTACAACGCAGAAAATCTGATTTTCTTCATAACAACGTAGATGACAGTAGATGACGTCATAGCACTCTAAGCTATGCTACAAATAACACCAAAACAAATTAAGCTTTGCTATATTTATAGTTTCTGTCATGAGCACAGGTTCAGATCAAAATATGCGTCACCAAAGGTAACTGGTTTGGTGGGAAGGAGGCTCTGCTGAGTTCCTGTTAAGCAGTTACCAGAGATAACATATATTTCAATCTGAACCAAACGTGTCATGATAGAAAAATTTTCTCTCCCATGTCTTGCACTTTAAGTAAAATTCTAAGTGCAAACTTATCAACATGATGAATTAAATTACGCCATAAAACTGACAATATTCAGACTTTGTGTTTAGGAAAGTGTTGTCTCAATGTTTAAAACATTACATAGTAAGTAATTCACGAGAGTTGTCTGGCATAGGAGGGGTGTCAGACCGGTGAAAATAGTCAATTTTGAAATTTAGTAGTTAGTACTTTAGAAGAGAAAGGCCATAACTCTGCCAATACTGGATGAATCCTTATCAAAAACCCCAGGACAGGTGCACTTTCACATGCTGATAAACATATTGTATTTTAAGTTTCATGGCTGTAGATCATCATCATCAAATACCAATTTTCAATTGGAAATACCCGCCAATACAAAATCTGTGACAGATGAACGGCCAACCCTCCCAAAAACAATATGTCTCTTTTTAAAAGTGGATGGGGTGGGATGCATAATACTACAAGTGAAAACTACAAACTCATTAAACAAACGTTATAAACTTGCAACCGGTATCGCTTTTCCTTTACATTCCCCCATAATGGCCAAAACATCCCTAAATTATTATGATTATATTATTCTGGTCATACCAATTACTGCGAGTCTTACTGGTTAATTCAGGTGCGCATTTAAGTACTCAAAATACATCTTACCTCTATGCCCTTAAAATTAAGTTTCATCATTGTCTCTTGTCTAAAAAAATCCAAATCATAAATCAGAACAATGTATAAAGTGTAAAAAAGGAAGCTTTACTAAATACATGTTGACACTCATCTTCATACTTTCGGATATACCTATTACCTGATTACCGCGAATCTGGAAAAAGAATGTTTGAAACTTCTACCAGTTTGTTTCTACCACAAAATAGTTGCTCTTATCTGACAGCTTGTCTTTTTCTGTACATTCTGATATAAAAATTGTAGTGAAATTTTTGTCAAATGTTTGCTATGGAGGTCATTTCCGGACCAACTGTCCTCACATTATCATTCTACCTACAAATTTAAAGATTATCTATTGCTTGCCAAAAATGAACACAAACCTAAGAAATAAAATATTTTTCAGATAGTTTTGAAATAAGACAATATTTGAAATACGGCAAATAAGAAAGAAAACTACACTTAAGTATTTAATGACATTGCTGAAATTGTTGATTGTGGACGTTTTTGACATTTTGGGACATTTTACAACTTTTATCAATCGCATTCGAATTAAGTACTTTGTCAATGGGGAGGTTTTGGACATCGCTGAAATTGTTGATTGGGGACGTTTTGGACATTGGGGACATTTTACAACTTTGATTTATCGCTCCCGAATTATGTGCTTTGTCGATGGGGACGTTTTGGACATTGTTTAAATTGGTGACAGGGGACATTTTGGACTTTGGTTACCAGTCAACTCGTACGTTAGTCATCTCGTGCCCGAATTGGTCATCTCGTACCTGATTTTTTTTTCTGAAAAGTTAACTCGTGCCTTAGATTTATTTATTCATTATAATGGGGAAAATAATATTTTTTGAGTCATTCATCACTAAATATTTGCATTGAAACACTTGATTTTACAATTATTTTACATAATTTTAGGAGAAAGTGGTAGAAATGAAGTGTAACGTTTTGAAAAGAAAAGTAATCTCGTACCCTATGTAATTATTCCTTTTCCGTAGAATTTGTTATTGCATATAACAGAACTATTGAATTTATGGCACCAACTTGATTTCATCATGATTATTTCAGAAAGTTTAATAAGAAATGATAAAAACGATGTGAAAATTGTTGAAAAATGTCTAACTTGTACCTTACGAAAACATTCGTTTGTTTTATTTCAACTGTACAAAATCTGAAAGTTATATGCTATAACCCAGATTTCAATAAAAATATTTTATATTCCATATGGTCCAACCTTTGACTATATACCAGGCCCTTTTGTTCCTGGTAAAAACAGAAGTTTTGAAATAAAAGGTACGAGTTGACTACAACGGGTACGAGTTGACTTTTTTAACCATACGAGTTCACCAATTCCGGTATGAGATGCCTAAAGTACAAGTTGACCCAGAAGCTGTGACATTTTACAACTGTTATTAATCGCTTTCGAATTTAGTGTTTTGTTAATGGGGACTTTTCGACATTGGCGACATTTTACATAAAACCTGATTTCGGTGCAGGAATCTGACATGAATTGAAGCCGAGAACCAACATCCAAATCTTTGATTATGTAACAATAAAATAATTTCTGTTTTTCAGCAAAAACTCCTTAAATGTAGCCTAATTAATTTCGGGCTTCAGTGTGACCCCTTTCACAGATCTATCTAAATTATGTTTTATAACTGTCACACCTAATACGTCTAATTTTAATGAGGAAAGTGTAGTTTCAAATTAGATACAACCGGCACATAATACTCAAATAAGTTCAAATAACAATTTTCTGCTCTAAAATGAAGAATTTAAATGAAAACATAGAAATTATTTATGAAAAATCTCACATTATAAAAAATGTTAAACACAAACGGCATGATACGCCTTTTATTTTCGTACAGATTGATGCAAAAGATTAATTAATCGATTCATATTAGATTACAGTACAGTACATATAAGGGTTTTACTTGCACAATAGTTAAACTAGAAAACATAGTGTATGTTTACCTCCACCTGTTGACACCAACTTGGGAAACCCCAGCAAACCAGGGATCTAAAATGTAAACACATCGATATGTTTGAGCTCCTTCTAAAGCTGCTCTCAATGCGGGGTTGTCGTGCAATCTTAAACCTTTTCTGAACCAGTGTAACACTCTACGCTTCGGTTGCTTATTCGTATTGTCCATTCTAAGGTTTGTTTTCATGTAAATCTATTAAAGATATTCCAAACACAGACTTCTGACACAAAATAATGGCGGTCATATGTCAATTTGATTTCCATGCCTTGCAAAACGTGACTCCTCTTGGCACTTCGCAATTTAATTGGACGATGGAAAAGGTCATTCTAAAATAAGCAAATTTACGGGTCATTGAATCGCTCGGAATTTGCCGATTGTTTATCGGCATTTTCCGTAAGTATCTTGTAGACCCAATAAGCACGATACAACAGTTGCAACTGTTCGCTATTTTAGCAATCAATACAATTACAATCTTACGTCACACAAAGGCGAATCTGAAACTATTAATAGAGCATGACGTAGATATCGGTTAACTCCTCCCCTCCGTTCTTTCATTGAAAAGGTCAAACAGGGGCGCATGCGATCAGTCTTTATTTGATTCTAACGTCACGTTTCGAACGTGGAAAGAACAAATTAAAGCCATAACAGAAGAAGTACCGGATAAAGTATATAATAAAGTGCCATTTGGTAAATGGCAGAGCCAGGTGTACACTAATTGATGAAACTTTCCAAAAACTTTATGAAATAGAC
>JAUMHA010369935.1:0-13404 GCA_032359765.1 Saxidomus gigantea | reverse complement strand
TATGGATGACATGTATAGCGTGCACGTGCAAAACGTGCAAATGACCGTTCCGGTTACTGGCCGATATGTAAACCGTGCGTATCGGGTAAACTGTACACGATCATATTCTGAACATCGCCAGGGTTTAAAATACATGTGCATTGAACATGTAGCAACTACACAGACAAAAGTTCACCGGCTATAAAACAGGGACGTTTCTAGTTTTGCTGAGTATACTTTACATCTGCCCAAGAACATCTCCTTAAAGGATTTGAATCATCAAACATTGCCACATGTCTGCTAATTTTACATTAGTTAATCATAAATGGTCGTCTGTGTTACACGAAGATTAATAACAGTCTGGTAATTTTAACGTTTTTGTGACTTTGGAATATTGGGGTTATTGTGTTTACAACGCTAGCGATCAATGAGTTTGGTACCTATCTTTATAACTCTAATTGAATGTTAAATATCAATCATTGATCTTATGACTTTGAAATAGTCATCAAAATATCTTGAACATTGAATAAACTACAATATTTCTTTTAGGTGTATACTTAGAAAAGTGGTTGAGTGTATATTGTTCTCTAGATCTGACTATATTTTCAGAATATAACTAAGAAATGAATAATTAAACATTTAATAACGAATTTACTTTCTAGTACATTAAATAGTGAATTTGGGGTATTTATAATTACCAAATTACATTAGTGAAACTCTTGATTAAATAGCTGATAGTTTTGGTTTTGTCATATATTAAACTAGTAAAACATAATTATATAGCTTTTACTGTGATATAATATAACAGTCTGTGATAGGTTGATCAATAGTCTCTTATAATTCTTATATATGAATGGCAATGTACAATTTAATAGATAAAATGTATTTTAACATGATTTTATATGCTGAATGTTGTACATGGAAGAGACATAAATAAATAAAATAAATATGATCTGCTTTTGATTTTTTCTTTTTATCAAACAAGACGGCATTATTCAATTAAATCACCTGCAGATGCATACAAATGCAATACTGGTGGAGTTATACAGGATTCTTTGCCGCTATGAATTATCAGAACGATGCAATAAAAGAATCTGATTTAAATTGCAAAAAAGTGTATGGTATGTTATTATAATTTATAGGACGTTATTAGGAGTGATATAGATGCTTAGAGTAACGACACCTGGACCGACGAGGATATCCTTATCTGACACGAAGGTCTATATTATGTGCAATAGTTACTCATACTAGCAACAATTCATGATTTTAGTGTTTTTTCAATACTACATAGCCATTTATTGAAGTTCTTATCGTCACGCGTCATCTTTTTCTAGTATTAATGATAGTTTTACTTTCGATAAACTCGTGTGTATCTTAAAACACTCATTTTTATTTTCTGAATTCTATCATTTTGATTTCAATGATTTCTTTTTGAAGCCATTCAATTAATTTCTCTGTGGCGGCCATTTTAATCAAATAGAGACATAATTTGTAGCCGGGGACGCCGTGTGTCACTTTTCTGAGGGCGGATTATCGCGGCCCTTACGTGCGGGCCGATTTGTTTTTATAATGCCCTGGCCGTAAAGATGTATTATCTGTATGTCTTATTTATCTGCACATTTTAATTAATAATCAATAGTGCACTTCCTTTCTATGCTAATTCATTAAGTTTCACTTTGACCTAGATTCTAAAAGGTATACAAAATATAGTATTGTCAAGAGTATGCTGTTCTGCCTCAATTCAGTTAAATACAATCATGTCCTCTGTGGCAATAATGAAAAAGGTACCTTACATTTATGAACGAAATCTTACCAATGGAACAGTTATATCCGTCCCAGCCAAACGCACAACCATTGGAACAATAGCCATCTGCTTTGGAACATGGTAAACTGTTGTTGCAATGGCAAACATGAGTACAGTCGCCAAAATATCCGTCGTGACATTCTATTTAAATTGAAATAAATGCTAATATTTATTCAAAGAGGTTAGGTCAGAGGAATGTCTTAATATTTGTTCAAAGGCCTCTGGAAATTTGTAATCGACCAATTGAATATGTTTGTCATACATTGTACTATCAATCACAAAGGATTTATTCTTTCAAATATTCCTCAAGGAATAATAAGTATAACTGTTTATCCATTTAACACAACTCTTTGATTCAAATTCAAATAATATAAGTGCATTCAAGACAGGACTATGTACCAACTAAATTATTTTCGGTTTAATTTCAATTTAATTCTAGTTCATAAGTGTATTCTTCATATAATTGGACTATAATTGATGTGAAATGATATGATAAGTGCATCCAAGACAGGACTATGTATCAACTTAATTATTTTCGGTTTAATTTCAATTTAATTCTAGTATTTAAGTGCATTTTTCATGTGATTGGACTTTTTACTTGAAAGTACGGGAAATTTGGACGCTTGGTGTAAATGACGTCATTAGGACGTGACGTCATTTCCTGGTGGTTTTTTTTTTTTTTCATTTCTAAGGTTGTCATAAAGATGGTCAACATACAATTGTAAAAGTGCAGACAAAATTCTTGAAAAAGGTAGTATTGCCGAAAATTTGAATTCAAGATACAAAGAATTTATAATCTGAATGATAAAAGATTTAGCACATCGAATATTTTCAGAAGTACCCTAACGAAAGCACACCTGTTGCCAAGTGAACCATTGAGTGTTAAATCCCGCCTTCCGTTTAAATGTTTTTATATTAACGAAATGTGCGATAGTAGATACTTCATATTGACTGTAAGGCGTATGAAGCTTTTTACCGTTAAAGGTATTCAGTGACAATAAATACAATGATACTATCAGTGATTTAGGACCTTTACATTCCTGCTACATTGTACTATTGCAACGAATCGACTTCACGCACGTTAGATCACATTCTTACATGACAAATGATTTTGCATAAATGAAAGACTAGGAAAAAAAGTTCCATTATGCAAAAAACAACGTGTTCACAAGAAGGGTGGTATGACGTCGAGATAACGTCATATTGTGCCGCATGACGTTAAATATAAATCTTCATTGAAAATAACCCACACCATTTATTCACCTTTTGTTCTATGATGGCAGTGTTACTACCTACACAAATAATTGTTGACGTTTTTTTTTCTCTTCAGTTGAGTCCTAAATATTACATACTTAAACGCCACATTACAAATGTATGTTTCCTTCCCCTTCGACTACTTGCTATTGTTGTGAACATGTCTTAAGAACAAAGCAAAGGGACTACAGGCGGAAATTTGAGTTTAATACTACAATATATTCATCACATTATTAAACAGTTAAGCGGAACGGTCCTGGCTTCAAAATATGACGTGATGTGAATGCGCATACGTAAAACCTCCAGACCACAAAGTCCCAATTGTAAGCAAGTTTTACCGAAAATGATATTGAAAGGTAATTGTGACATTAGTACCTGCCCGCCGCACACGGGATAGTGATGTTACAGTTTTATAGACTGATGATCTTTCTGGTATACTCCTATTTAGTTTGTGGCAGATTAATATTAAAGTTGGAACTAAAGTATTGTAACAGACGTACTGATAGCTGTTTAAAAAATTGTCTTTATAATGCAAAATAAAATTATACTAATTGCTAATTTGCGTCGTAGGAATAAGGTAGTTTGGGGTATGGAAATAGTAATTATAAATTTATTCCATTCGAACAACAGATAGTGAGCCGCCGAAACGCGCCTCCGTTTTTGTCAATTTCAATAATTCATATCCGTCTGTCTTGTATTCTGATGCGAGCTAATGACTGTATACTAGTATATTTGCTGAAATTCAAACATATTCTGCAAGTCCCGCTAATGGTACTTCCGTTATGATACAGATTGGCTTAATGTTCAATACTTTCATACTGCTAAGTTCAGTGTTCCTTAAGGTGTTTGATAAGTAATCAACATTACCGTGTGTTGGCAAAGAGTGAAACTGAAACTTGTCAAGGAAGGCTTGACAAACAGCTATGCTGACTATTTGGTTTGTATATTTACATGATTTTCTGAGTTTGTGGACATTTGAGTTTTAATAATTACATTAACTACGATCTTACATGTAACCAGAACATTACCGTTATTTTGTGGCCAAAGTCCGAACCAGATCTTTTAAAGTTTTAACATTAATAATAATAATCGATACTGTAGCATGTGTTATTTGTTCAAAAGAGAATTCGATAGAACATCAAATACGAATGTGTTTGTATAAGACATGACTTACCTTTATCACAAAGTGATCCATTGAAACCATGATTACATCCCTCTGGACAACTTCCATTGCGAAAATCGCAGATAGTGCCATTTTTACATTGGTGACAGTATTCTCTGCAGTTTTGGTCATATTTCCCGGCTGGACATTCTAAAAAAACAATTTTGATACAAAAAAGCTTGAGACAAGAAATAAAACTATAAAGGCAGTATTTAAGTTTTAAAATGACAACACTTACAGTATCACAAGTTAGAACTACCTATTAAATTGCCTTGATAAATTTCTCCACAACACCCTTGCTTCACGCACGATCAGTTATGGCTTGTATATTGATATTTCATTTCCATATGAAAGGGAAATTCCTGTGTTTCTGGACAAAGAACGGTCGGACGGTTATCATTGATAATTCCTTCTTTTAACTGTATACATATCCCAAAAAGAGAGTTAGTAACTAACAAGAGATTTCACAAATCCATTGATTACTACAAAGAATGTTGCAAGTATATAAATAAAATACATGTACAAAACTCAATAAACTCTTCTAAATGTATGTTTTAAATAAAATCGAAAAACATAAGTTCCAAGGATCTGTGGAACAAACCTAAAACGCTTCGGTACAAGTCGAAGAAAACCAAAGAGAATATTGATCTTAATATTGAATATGAAGACTACCGTGATTCTGATAAAATAGCAAATCTGCTATTGAATCAAGGTACATAACCTGCTCAATACTTTAAACATTTTAAACACGTCTTCAGACTGTTAAAACAATAAAATATTAGGGTCAGTACATAACAGGGCTAAACAACATCACATGAAATGTCTATTTTGACCCGTGGTGTCCACTTCACAATGCTACATCCAAATATTTAAGTCTGGGTCTTGTGCCTTTAGACAAGAAGATATTTTAAATGTTGCCCTATAAAAGCCTATATATTATTAAAATGACCTCAAATTTGACCCGGAGATTAGGATTTGGATTTGAACAATTATGGTCGAGGTACACATGGAAATGCTAAATGCCAGACATCTAAGCTCCGGGCTATGTAGTTTCAGAGAGGACTTTTTTAGTTTTTCTTACATAAACCTTTTCAAAATCAAGTGATTCCTAGGCAGGGTAAATTTTGGTAAAGGTCCGCTAGGTAATCTTACATGTACATGCACAATATGTAAGCTATAGGCCTAGTGGTTTCAGAGAAGAATGTTTTAAAAGTTGTTTCTATACAAGTCATAATAAAGTCAACCCCTATGGTCGGGGGAATTGTGGTAGGATTTGACTAGCTAATGCTACATGCCAGATATATCTAAGCTTTAGGAATTGCGGTTTAAGGTAGTGGGGGTCTAATGGATACTATTCCAAAACACATTAAACTTAATATTTATATATTCTACATCTGTTAACCGACTAGTAAAGACATTTCAACGTTTAATTAAAAATTAATTCCGTTTTTTGTTGCCCTACCCCCACTTAAGAAATACCGACCATATTAAAAAGTACCATAAAAGTTAAAATATGTATGTTTACAAGTATTTATTTACATTTTTTTTTTTTCTGGGTTCCAAAAAGTATAACAAGCAATGTAGAATTACAAAACATGTATTATAATTCGACAAGCTTAACATGTGTAACAAAAATATGCAATAATGCCAAAAAACTAAGGTAAACAATTTGCCTAATTTTGCCACGAGACATGTACACATGTACACAACTGTAGCAAAAGATTCGGAGTAGGGCCATCACTCTTGATTATAAAATTTTATAAGTAGTAAATGAATTGAAATATAAGAAAAAATGAAAATGTTTTACCGTCTACTTTTTGAGATATTCAACTTTTAAAAATGAGCACGGTCAATTTTTATATTTTCAAATAGCTGTCCCGATTGATAAAATCAAGGAAAATTTTCAAATCTGGTAAAATGTTTTCAAATCTGGTAAAATGGCATAATCTTTCATGTTATTCAATTTGATAACTAAATAAGAAAAAAATAACGACAAAAATGTTGGCTCCTTCGGGGATATAACTCAGGACCTCTTGATCTCAAAGCAGACGCTCTAACCACTGCGCCACAGTTCAAAATAGGCATTGCCATAAAATCCAAAGTATTCCAAATGATCCTTAAACAGGAAGTACTCATTACACATTCACTATCTTAAGAGAAATATATTGTCCTGTATGAGTTTATTTTAAATCTAATGACCCTCCAAACGGAATCAATATTGATTCAGGGGTCATGATTTAAACAGTCTTGGTAAAGGTCAAACAGACAATGCTGTATGCTCCATCATCTAAGCTCTGTGTCTTGTGGTTTGAAGGAAAACTGTTTAAGTTTATCCTAAATAAGCCTTTGTAAAACCAAGTGGCTCCCGGGCAAGTTCAATTTAGACCCGGGCTTTATAATTTGAACATTCGTAGTATAGGGCTACTAGGCAATGCTACATGCTAAATGTCTTAGCTCTATGCCTTGTGGTTTCAGAGAACAATATTTTTTTCAAACTTTTCATTTTTTTGCTATAGCACCAAGAATGCTGCATAGAATGTTATTTGAAATAAATGAAAACATTTATTAGAGATTCATGCATGTAAAATTCCAACCAAGTTATATTAGCATTTACACAGTAGTTTCTGAGGAGATGTCGTTTAAAGCATTATGTTAACGGACGACGGAATGACGGACGACCAACATTGGGCGATGAGAAAAGCTCTCCCTAGCACCACAAAGTATCAGGTGAGTTAAAATCATGATTTGGCTACAGTACTATGGCGAGTTTCAGTGATTTTGTTTGGTTAAAGTTTTGATAAAACTAAACTTTATATGACCCAGCAGACAACATTTTAATGCTCCAATTTAGTTGTATTTTCGGTAAAGTTTTAGATAATGGTGCTGTATTGAGTTACGCTATTCAATTCATTATTTATCACTAACATTATCATTGTAAATTATATAGAACCTTGACACCTACGGATGTCACATCTTTCGCCCATAAATCCTTGTTTACAACCTTCTGTACATGTTCCATTTTTTCTGTCACATTGTGTCTTGCCGTGTAGACAGTAATCTCCGCAGATGTTCGTACAATTCTTACCATAACTACCAGTCTCACAGGCTAGAAGATCAATAAAATCGATAAACACTGATATAAACATGTATGAATACAAGTCCGTTTTGTTATCGTAACATTTAAAGGTGACATTGGAGAAAGCTAGTACATGTATATAGAGTGGCTGATTTCTGCTATTTCGTTCTGGTGTGTTAGCGCTTGAAGGCGCCAATACGTTAGAACTACAAATACGACAAATGATATATTTGTAACTTCGAGAAGGCGCAAACACGCCAAATGCAAATGTTTTTGTTCTGGCATGTTGTTGTGGCGTCAGTACGCCAGCACGCCAAAACGACCAATTTGATGAGCCAACACGCTAACTATTGGGCGTCCGAACGATAGTTGTCGTCCTTGCGCGTATGAAAATGTCGTTCTGGCGTTCTTGCGTACTGGCGCCCCATACACACGGGTAATTGTCGTACTGGCAAGGAAAATTGAATGGCAAGTGTTCATTTGGCGCATTTGCGTGTCGAAAGGGCGCCAAAACGGGTTATATAAATCTCGCGTATTGGAGAGACTGCTGGGCGCCAAACGACAATTCTTTTTTATTTCTCATGTTGGCACCTCCGAGAAAACGAAAATTTGTCATTTGTCGTTCGTTTAGATGCGCTTCATTTGTCGTTCTAGGGTTTTTGCACGACGACAGCCTAAAGCACTAAAACATCAGTACAAAATTCTCATAATTTCCGAATCGTTGCGCTTATTTGTCGTTTTGGGCGTGCTTGCGCGAAGGGTAGGCGCCAGTACGCCAGCAAGTGAAAACGACAAGTTTGAGGCGCAAACATACAAATTACATGTCGCCAGAACGACAATTTTTACTGTCGAGTTGTCGTTCTAGCGCGGATAAAAATGTCGTATTGGCGCTCTTTATTTGTCTTGCTGGCGTACTGATGGACAATGTGCTTCTGGCCTACGTTATAGGTTCAGCATGAGACCATGTCTTTTCTCTCTAAAACATTTGCTTCGTGAAACGCTAGAATGACAAATAAGTGCGTCGATAAGACACATAAGGTAATTAGATAGTTAAAACGACAAGTTTGACTTTGACGTGTCGGCGTTCCCGCATAAACGACAAATATATTATTCGTCGTATTGACACGCTTTATTTGTCGTTCTGGCATGTTGGCGTGTTGGCGCGCCTGAGGTATTCAAACTGACCAATAAAAACAGGCATTACAAATCAATCACACTTTTCCGAACGAATGATGGCGTGAATATATTAAAAATACACAACTCTCGGAAACTTCCTGTCAATAAACGCCGTACATTAGACCGGCTGTGCCGCTTAATGATGCGAAAACGTACAATCAAAAAGAAAACATAAGAATTTGTTAAGTAAGACTTATGTTTTTAATAAATATACGAAATATACATTAAATACGTGGTCGTCTTTTTATGAGTGACTTTTTGTTACACCTTTGACTACGCGATTTCAAACAAGATCATCTCTTCCTTCTAGATGTTTTTTACACCAAATAAAAGAAACACGTGGCAAAGTAAAGCAAGCACAATATTGCGCTCGCAATGCATGCCTTGTCCGTATGTTCTCACACTTTTGTTTGGCTACTGGCATTTTACACATTTTTTTGCAACATAAACATAATATTTGGATCCAACTGACTGGGCATTGCAGTCAGGTAAATAACATTTACTATCTTTTCAAATTAGCTACATGTATCCATGGGAGTCAGGCTAGGGTATTGGCAAGTTCAGCCGCGGAGAAGTTCCAGGTTTGGCCGAGAGTATTAACCTTCCAAACGAATGACCTTACAACCTAGAATTTTTTATGCCGCTTAAGTCCTAGCTATATGTAATAAAAACAGAAATATATAGTAATAATCTCTTTAAAAACTCAATTAAATGATACATATTATTTCAATAAATACCTTTGCTGACCTGATTATTTCCAACTAAATGTTTTAATCGTTTTTGCCGTATACCTGCGTACGTTTTGCCATAACACGAAGACAAACATCATGAATTAATACAAAGTGTTCAATGACACCAAATCGAACTTGCAGTTTGTACTTTTTTATATAAAGGACATAAAAATTCAATTTGCATGTTAAAGCATTTTTTGTTTAATTACCATCCAACAAGCACATGAACGGCCTGAACATTATTCAGCTGGACAGGGAACAGCCGTACTCCTTTATACATTGTATCAAATTTAAGTAACAACCATTATTCATTTCTTCACATGCATCACGGTACTAAATTACAAAGAGACTGCCGGTTTGCCTTGTTGATGAATAATCTCCCTTTGTTACGCTATGGATACCAACGTTTGAAATATATACTTTGATAGAAGACAAAGTATTTACATTTGTTATTTGTATTCCCGATCTGAATTGAATTTGTAATAAAGTTCTATATCCAATTCCTTTTTTGAGCTTGTGAGTTATAATACCATTATCATTATATGGAGATCAAAGGCTGAAAGCGGCGAAAAACCATTGTTTACAGTTCAAACGGCATTTGTACCAATATTTCCAAGATATATTTATGAATCCTGTATTCGTTAGTTTTCAGAGTACTTTTGTTTGTTGTTACTTACGTGTACGACAATAGTCATCTGTTTTAAATCCAGGTACACATCCTGAGAAACAGAATCCATCCGTATGCCTACAGTTCCCCCGGTTACACGTACTACAGGTTTCAGTACAGTTTTGACCGTATGACGAAGGGTCACACTCTATGAAACAAGTCTAAAGTATGAATATTATAACAACAGAAATATGTAAGTAACTTATAGACAAAAATACACTCAGCAGAAAACAAAGGTAAACAGTTTTGACAATAGACCCTAACATCAAATCCATCTGATTCTTTAATTAAATTACAATTTATAAATCTAACACTGACATCCGTAACTTCAACAACGTTACATACGAAACATTGCAAATCTGTAGTAAACAACAAAGACGTTTAAGACAAGTCGTGTCACTGTTGAGATCCACACTTTTAACATGGGTTCTGTTTGTCGACTCGAGGAGGTGCCCAAGCTTGATAAAAAGAGATCAGGGCGGACCTGCTGCCGACGAACGTTCCCTTACATGAACCTTTGCAACCCCGGTGTAACTGTCATGACTAAAGCTTCCCAAACAAGGACGTAGGTCAAAATGTCAAGGTCATACGTATGGTTCTAATTTCTTTGATGTAGCTTTACAAAGAAATTAAGTCAAAAGGTCGAAGTCATTCGCACTAAATATTGAACTTTGTTTGCAAAACTGTACGCATGGTTGTAAGTGCGCTGCAATAGCTTCACAAACTAGAGAATAGTTAAAAAAGTCAATGTGATCCAAGGTAAGCTTCAAAGTTTATTTGCGAAACTTAAAGCATTGTCCAAATTTCGTAGCTGTATCCTCAAAATAAATAGTAGGTCAAAAGGGTTGGGACAGGTTTTGACCATGGATGTAAAATTACATGTAAAACAGTAAAGTTCCACTCCACTACTACATACCAAATAAGGCCATGTTATTATGTGGAAGATTTTCAAAATTTCCCTAAATTAGTCTATGTAAATAAAAACATTCTGGATGTGATTTTATTCATGGAAGGCATGATTTGAGCAACCGTGGTAAAAGACAACACATATAAGATATACTAAAAAACAAATGATGCCTTGGGCAAGACCAATTTTGATATCATGGACATGGTTTGAAAATAGCTAATAGAGGATCCCTCAAAATGCTATAAATTAAATGCCAAAGCTCTAGGACGAAAGGTTTCTGGCATGAATAAAGTTTTACTAAATGCTCCTATGCAATACAAAGACCCCGAGCAAGGCCAATTATGACCAAATGGGCAAAATTTCAATACATTTAACAGAGTTCTATTTGACAATGTCACACAATTAATATCTAAACTACTGGCCTTGTCAGATTCATAAAGTGTTTTCTTGTTGCAGACATAGTAACCATAGCTCTGCATGGAAAGGAACTTATTGAATACCTTTGGTAGAGCTTTCTGCAGGTAGCACCTCTGCTGAGTATCAGCACACTTTGTTTATTGAGCTGTTTATGAGTAGATGTCATCGAGATAAATGGTTTTTAGAAGACATACGACGGACGACGGACGCTAGATGATGAGGCTATTTAAACAGGTATTCCTGGCTCAAAATCTTAATGTGCTAGATAAATGGAATAATTGTGTAATAGTTCAGCTACTGCAACTACTGCTCTTAGCTTTCATCTCCGTTTCACTACTGTAACAATAATCTCCTTAAGCTTTCATAATCCATTAGCATAGTACTACCCAGTGATTGTTGAACCTCTTTTAAGATAAGCTACCCTGACAACACAATTGCAATACTAGGATACTGATGCGGTAGCCATGCCCACATGTGAGTGTAGCGTACCTGGAACCCAAACAATGCATTGTAGTTAAAAATACCCTAGTTACTATATATCAATAAGAAGGTAAACAACATAATTCGCGCATAGACCCATTTCAGCTTCAATTACTTCATAAAGAATAGTGCATATTTATCAAAACCTATTGCATATATTTTCCGTAAACGTTTACTTCAATGTCCAAATGCAAACCGTTTTGTAACAGCAACTGATAGTTTCCGAAATTTTTACCATTTTTCGTCGACTCTAATAAATCTCACACATGTCGGGCACGTCTAGTTTCAAACGCGCAGTGACGGTTCACTGTGGACATACAAAGAACGGCAAAACACTGCTAAATTGAAGCTGTACTTGAGCTCAGTATTTCATAGACATGTAATAGTGATGTTTAACCTAGGCTTTGTAAGACCTGGCCGATCGATGCGGTAGGGAAACTAGTTTTTCTCATTATCAGTATGGCTGCATGTATATGTTTACAAAATATATCAACGAAATAAAATGAATACTGTATTAGCGGATCGTATTAAAACTGGAAAGCTTGTGGAAATATCTATCAAATTAATTTCTACGAGCGTCTGTTGTGTAATATTTGGATGACACAAGTCTACATTGTTTAAAAGCTTGTAATAAGGGAAGAATTCAGTGTCAGAAATGTGTAGATAATTAAAAGCAGTTTTGGACTTGAGTTCGATTTTATGAAAAAGAAGTTCAAATTATATTTCATATTGATTCGGTTAAATTGCTTTCTGTATTTAATTTGGTGACGTAGATTTTAGGTGCGATTTGAAATTAGCTGTTTTGACAGTATTGCTGAAATTGTCACGAAATACTAATAGTGCTATAGTCTTTAGAATCCAAATGACTGCAATGCATTTATAAACTCTTTTTCATTGTATAAAGTATCTTATACAATCACCTGTGATGTTTAAAGGTCACACAACCTTAATCCTGTCCATTTTAGAGTATCAAGCTCATATAAATATTTAGTTTGGTTAAAAGCACTACAGTCACGATATGAAGGCTACTATTTGAATGATTTCACATGTAGAGAATTTAGCACTTAAATAATGATGACATTATGTCATTAACTGGCAACGTCCGTATCACCTAAAGATAACAATATACATTTTTGCGCAAAAGATACATACTTGTATTACAATTGGCTCCAGTCCACCCTGCCATGCACACTCCCCGAGGACAATGTCCCGTATCTTTGCTGCAGGGTGGATTACTGCAGTGACCACAATCTTCACATATGTCTCCGTATGTTCCCTGATCACAGTCTTGAAAAACATTACAAAACTTAGATAAATATAGTCTAAATAAGTTATATACTAGTAATAAAAATGTATTTGATGAATCAGTCATGAAGCATTGCCTTATTCAATATATTGAATGTTTTGTTTTAGTATAATTATGTTTCCAAGATATAGAATTTCTTTTTGGGCGTAACACAGAAAAGAATCTTAATTCCTGTAATGTTGGTATCCAATGTCCAAATGTGCAAATATACTTGATGATAAATCTTCACCTTAGTTTTTTAATGCGTAAGTATGCTATTACCCTCTTACTGGTTTTTATAATGTCTGTGATTTATCTCGGATGCACTACAATGCCGAAGAAGTATCAGATGAGAATTTAAAATAAGAAATATGGAATAGAGCAAGACTTTTTGTTTCCATTGCGTGTGTTAGAGATTCACCTAGCAGGGATTACTTTTATTTACACTGTCCTGTGACTTTGGAAC
>JAUMHA010369913.1:0-13405 GCA_032359765.1 Saxidomus gigantea | reverse complement strand
CTAGTTATACTTTTATTTAGTGTCTTAAAATAAGATTTGTCTCACAAAATGGCATCTGACATTTTGGTAAGGGGTAGTGAAGCAAGCATGGCCTTGTTGCCCAGAAAGGGTACCCACACACTACTTAAAACTTCTAAACATGCCTCTAGCTGATAAGTTACTGTTTTACAAATATGATTGTTTAATTTAAAATGAAACTTGTAGTTGTCATGACATAAAGGCATTCTTGACCAAGTTGAAAAGTAACCGAGTGGTCTGATACACAGGAATTAAATTTAATTACGTTGGACGTTAAACGAACCCTTTGATCTTTGCAAATTTATTGTTACATTTTAAACGGTCTTAAAAGATTAGACACAAAGATTTCACATAACTGTTAGGAATTATTTGGTTAAAATGAAAAATCTGTCAATTGAGATACCACAAAGCATATGAAGTTAATCGCATAATCTTATTAAGGAAATTAGAACATTGCATATGATAAATAATAAAAGAAATTTTTGACTTGTTTATTTGGCTGAAAATAAGATGTCCAGACATTCGATACTATTATTTAGTCTGGCAGAAATTGAAAGTCTGGCAATCAGGAGTGTTCCATCCACTACACCAACAACCATCAGACCGGCACCTCCATGGTAGATTTGGTAGGGTTGCTGACTTACATCTCTCACCTATTGAGTGTCATGGGTTTCATCTCTGCTATTGATTTGACACTTGGTGTTAGAAAATTGGCAGTGGCAGATCACAGGGGAAACTTCAGCACCATTTGAGTTGTTGTGGTGTGGGGTTTGAGTCTTGCATTGACCTTGACCTTTCTGGAGGTTTTAAGCTGAAACTACAAACCTGTTATAAGTTTGAACAGCAGAATTCTTGTTGATTACATGATACAGCGACCCTTGAACAATTGACTTAATACTGTAAGTAATGTTGACTAAAAAGTACAAAAATAACATTATTTTATTTCTGATAGTAAAAATTACATTATTTGACCGTTTTGTTGCAAAAATATTTCACTGATCAAATAAATTAGTAATCAGAGTTAGTGTCAGTTTCACAGTTGTCTGATACATTAACTGATTCACTGATAAACAAGACTAAATATCTGTGCAAGTTAAAGGCCAATTTTAGGCCTGACTGCCTACTCGATGTTAGTTATTCTGACAGAGTCAATTATGATCAACCTACAATATATCATAAAACTGGTCAGCCACTGGAATTTAGATATTTGGACATTAACAGGCCATTTAACTCAATCATTTGTAATTATTATAAATCACTGAGTGTATAATTTTGTCCTATGGCAATATTTTTTTGTAGAAACAGCCTTTTTTTGCCAACATTGCAATTATGATTACAGTGTAATATTAAACCCTTGTCTGAGGTAAACTGGAATATGTCCATTTTTGATGGTCAAACCTGATGGCTCAATTTTACAAAGTTATGTAGGTTTTCAGATTTCAAGGGACGGCAATGAAACATTATATTTAAGTTACAATGATGTGTAAAATAAAATGTTTCATAACAGTTAAACTGTCACTGTAAATGTAACAAGGAGCATTTTTACTACGGTTTTATGATAGGTCTTGTGTAATAACTGCTCTAGTTGCATTTTAAAACTGCTTTAAAGCATTATTGTACTATACAAAGACATTGTCCCAGTAGTTATGTACATTCATATTCTGTAAAAGTCCTAGATGTCATAAATTTGTGTCACGGTAAGAACTTGCTGACGCAGATCTTTCAAAAGATGCCATCATAAAATATCAACAGGATGTTTGTACTTTGTGGATTATAGAAGTGATCTGTTATGTAAATTATGTGCTTAAAAAGATGAATTCATAATATCTTTTAATTTGATGAAATTGAAAAAATTATATTTCAAAAAAAGGGGTCAGGTGATGTGAGTAGTAAAACTATTTGATGTCACTTATGTCATTATTGTGTATAACCTTTACCTCTCAAAAAACCCTAATTGTCCACTGCCTGTCCTAGGCCTTCCCTGAAATGAAATGTTAATATATGTACTGCGCTTCTGACTCCATCATGACCTACCTTTAAATCAGCATCATTTATCCACCAGTGTATCAGCGGGAAATATCACCCTGGTCTCTGTAATTAACATGTCGGGACCTTTGCAGGAATATAATTATACTGTCATTTTATATAAGGTCAAAGCCGGTGTCCAGTAGTGTCATTTCTACCAGATTTGGTAATCTCTTTGTGATGTGAGGTACTGATACAAGCAGATACAACCTTCCCCTCTCAATGTGTATATAACTGGTCATTCAAAATAATGGGTTCTGTCCTTTCTTCTGTCCTTGCGGGTTGTATGAAAGTGTATTAGATGATGCTTACATTTTGTGTAAATTGCTTAATGCTACCTTGACAATGGAAATTTTGTACTGTTTTTTAAAGGAAAATGAAAATAAAAATAAGTTTTTTTTGTGGTGGTTCATGTTTGTCAGAAGTACAGAAGGCTGTTTGCAATTCATAACACTTTTTGTAGAGACAGACATGTCTTCTATTGTTTGAGAGGAATTTTGCATTTTAGTGCAACATTTCTAAGATATGCAAATTTCCAAGTTGTAGTTTTTAGTGTGAAGGGGAATCATATTAGTTTCAATCATTTTTTCTTTTCATGAAATTTGCTTTATCAGCTTTCATATTCAGTTTCTTGCATATAATTTTTTGTTACATAATTCTGCTCATTATTATTTATTAGATGTCACTTTCCTTCATGTAGAGCCCCATGGGCAGATATGTCACACACATCACAAAGGGACTCGGTAGGTTATGAGCTAGTTTTACCTTACTTTTGAGTAGTAGGTCTGTCATGTACTTTGTTGTTCAGGGAAAGATTGAAGAAAATAAAGGAAGTATGTTCTCTGTGGAGTCTTGACTGAGGTCAAAAGATAAAGGACAGTAATTGTCGTGAACAAAAAACAGAATCAACACATGGAACATTCAAATAGAACCATCTGTATAGACTTATTCGTTTTTTCAAGGGTTCAAATAATAGGGCAGTAAGTGAAATTGTCATGGCTTTTGTCCAGCAAATGTAAATATCCATTATACGTTTGAATTATGACCAATATGGGCTTGTTTGTTGACACATACTTGAGACTCATATTAAATAATACATAGTATTAATATCCATTGTTAATATTGTTGAATTATATTTGCCTTTAATATTGATCTGTGTTGCTTGGTCCTTTCTTTATCGCTATCTAAATGTAATACTTGGGATGTTCAGTACTGTACAAATTCTTTGTTTGACCTTCAAAAACTGCATAGGAAATTTCTAGTGATCTGAAAATACAGTTGGCATTTGCTTTTCATTCTGAAGAACTTTACAAAGATTACTGAACCTTGCATAGTAGGAGCATTTAATAACAAAATTGAGATACTTTCTATTTTATTTGCAATACAAACTGAATTTAATATGATAGTATCAAGGACCATAAATGTACTTGGAAAACAGACAGGGAAGAACTAATGTCAACTTCACATGCTGATTAATGTTATCATTCAGTGTTATGAGACTACCTGAGATACTCTTTTGTGAATGATATCCCTTTTCAAAACATTGTTTATCAATTTATAGTTTTTGTTTATCAATTTATAGTTTTGCTCAGTAGTTTTACAACAGCTGAAGCAGAAAAGGGATATCACTCACCTGTGAGATTAAGCAACGAATTTGGGAGATTAAGCAACGAATTTGGGACTCTTACATTCTCCGTCTTTGTTTGAGTATGTTCTATAAGTTATCTGTTATGCTGTTTTGACATGGGCATTTAACCATGCAGGAATTTTTTTTTCAATTCATTTGGAAGATAATCATTTCACCTGAAACAGCAGTATACATATTATAGTGACTTGCATACAGAATGTTGGTCATTGAACTTCATCAAATTCAAATAATGATCTAATGAAATAGTCTTTGAAATAACAGGTAGTGTGTATTTATATAATTGCCATAATTCTACTGGTTAACAGTCCTTTCAGTGCTTTGATTATGACAGTAACATGTATAAGGACACTAAAGATGGAATGTATCTGTCAGGTGTGCACTTTTTATGCGAACTTTAAAACCAAGAGCCCAGACTTTATCTTCTTTACTCAGTTAGAAACTTTCTCAGTTGACAAATTTTAATTAAACATTTATGGTAGCACTGACAAGTTGACATGTTCATTTGTTTTTTGTCTGTAAATTACTTGTTGCATTGTTCAGGGAATGGTAATGAAAAATTATGTTGAACTCTTGTCTGGTGGTTGAAGGGACAACCCCCACTGCCTCCCTGGAAAACTTTTTCTTTGGTGAGAGATCATAATGTTTGAAGTATTTGTGAAAATCAAGCTTTAAACTTAACAAACCTAAGTGCAATGGGATGTCATGTCTTTACAATAGGTCTGAAAATCTGCCTTAAAGGAATCTATCTGGTGTTTGAAACATCAAGGTAAACTGAACCTTTGTCAAATATGTTTTCTGTAACACACCATTTTTGGCTCTTAAAGATAAAAATCTTATTTAGGTTTATTTTCAAAGTGCATATGAGGCATGGGTAGTATGTCATAAATCAAAAGGCATATTAAAAATGTTGAGATAAGATATGCTGCACCTTACATGTCTGCCTATAAATGTATCATATCATTTTGACCCAGTTGATCAAATAAGGATGGCTGCCAAGTGAAATGACTCACTGATTAAAATGTGAATTTATTATCAAACATACTTCCCTTTAAGTTCCAGGCAAAATAAAAAATAATTACTGGATTTTGAATTTCAGGTGAATAAGGTGAATCAAATGATGTTCTTCTACAAAATTCGCATTCAATATTTTGTAATCAATTAGTTTCAAATAAAAGGGTCAGTTGACAAAATGTGTTCCTACTCAAGTTCAAGTGGAGTGAATTTCCATGACCTGCAGTAGTAAAGGTGTGAATCCATGGCCTTGATCACTAGAGGTGTGGATCTATGGCCTTGATCAGTAAATGTATGAATCCATGGCCTTGATCACTAAAGTTGTGAATCCATGACCTGGAGCTGTAATGGTGTGAATCCATTACCTGGAGCACTAAAGGTATGAATCCATGACCTGCAGCACTAAAGGTGTGAATCTCTAATTTATTGATTATGTGCACAATATTGAATAAATACATTAAAATCCAGTACAATAGTGTTGAAAGGCATTAATCAAATCAAGTGAAATTCTGTAAAAATGACCTGAACCCAGTGAGCTTTTATTTTGAAGTTGTATATTTCCTGTTTTTGCTTTAAAAGGTGCCTGATTAAAGCTACTGACTTCCTACTCATTTCAGTAAAAAAAAAATAGAAGTGGTTCTCACTCGTTCAACTTTCTTGTCGATGATTTTGCTTCATCAGTGAATGCTTACTTTAAGTTATGTGTGACGCAAAGTGTCACTGCGTACATGCACTGGTGCTTTTTTGTGCACATGTTATTTTGGTTGCATGACAAAACAATTGTGCAAAAAAGGTTAAGCTTAAAAAAGTCAAAATAGGTACATGTGTATAGTCAATACAATGTTTAGGGAGAAATGCAAAAGTCAAAAGGGCAAAAGTTAGTCTTTCAGATGAACCTCAAGGAAGACAAGATTAAATTGTGCTTACTCTGCTATTTATCATTGTTATACTAAGACAGGACCACTTTTTTCAAGGGGCTCAGAATTTGATGAAAGGTTTTGTTCATTTCATAAATTTTAGACATGATACAAAAAATAGCTGTAGTCATTATTTATGGTGTTTTATAATCTCAAAAAATACACAGTGATAAGTGGAGAAGGGTCAAATGTCACCATGCTTTAACTCCAACCATATGCTTTCATAAGTGACAATTAATTAAGTTAAACACAGGTTAAAAGGATTAGAGCAAGACATTTCTATACAGTTAGTATTTATGAGAATTTCATGATCTGCATATATCTAAATCATCATCCATTGAAATGAGCAATACAGTGTCTTACAGAGGATGGAGAGTTTAGTACTGGTGGTCAGGTAAACTACCTGCATACTGCAATACTGCACAACCAGACATTACACAGAAAGAAAATATACTTGTGCATGTACATGTTTTAATGCTGGTGGTATATTGAATGAATTAGTTTGTCAGACATGTTGCATATGGTATTTTCACTTAATTAAGATTAAATAGCACCATGCACGCAGACATGAATCACCTGAATATGTGAATAACACAATACAATATACAAGTCCTACACAAGCCCATATATAGCCAAATACAAGGCCAATAATTCAGCTGTTACTGAGATCTGGCAGAGTTATGTGCTGTTTATAAGATTGTTGGAATACAAGACTGTAAATAAATGAATACATGCAGGTTGTACTCTGTGTGCCAATGATGACCCGTCAAGGAAAACACTGGTCAAAACAAGCAGCAAACACACTCACAATGACCAGTAAAGTCTGTTGGTTGTCAGCTGTACCATGAGTCTGTTTCTTCCTGCCTAACAATAGCTGTTCAGATTTTTATTGTTTCACTGTTTGTTAATGTTTGTATACTTTTGTCTGTTTTCAGAAAACATTGTGATAACAGAGGATGATTCAAGTAGCAGTAACAGAGTTAACCCTAGCACCAACACATTAGGTAAGTTACATGTGTAACATTAGTTATTGATATGTACATATTACTGCTACACAGAAATAAGAAACATTGACGTTTCTTGACTAATTTAAAGAGTTCAGTAAACATTGTACATGTGACAGTGTATCCAAGGTATATAATCAGATTTTGGCCATGTAACAGATTTGTTTGAAACTTTAATATCTGATCAATTACACTCATTTATGTTCACTTAGCACTTAATACAAGTATGATTTTCACTGGAGGTTTTTTTTAAATTTGATTTCCCTATCCTGGTTGCCCAACTAAGAAAGAGTTATTTTATCATAAGTAAAAATTTGATACACATACTTTGCCTAAGGAAAGATATAAATATAAGACCTATTGTATTATATTTGTGAAACATTTGCATTAAGAATTATATATTTAGATGAATCCATTAGAAATTCAAGTTTGTAAAATTATTATTACCTCCCTTTACCTATCTTGGGTGCGCACCCAAGATAGATTGGAAATAAATTAATTCATAAGCTACATGTAGGTTTAAAACTTGCTTTTTGGTTCAGAATGATATAATATTTGTATGTCTATCCAATTCAAAATGTAAAAGTAGAAATTATATTGAAATAAAAAAGAAATATTCAATGTTTTAAATACTTTAATATTAAAAGGGAGTAATAACAAAATTTTATAAAAGTTGATAAAATGTAAATTTCTATGTAATGGGTCTTTTTGTTCATTAAATAAATCTCTATCAGAATATACAAAAAGTAAAACTTGTCATAAAATGTTGCTTAAAAGTAATTGACCACCTTTCAGTAACTAATGTATTGAATGACCAATTCAAATTTCACTATATCAATTAATTCCATTAAGCAACTGTCTTGCTCACCTGAGCACAAGGTGCTCAAGTAGAGTTATTGTAATCGCCTGGTGTCAGTGTCTGTCTGTCGTCTGTCTGTTCAAACTTAACCTTGTGTATGCAATAGAGGCTGCATTTTTCACTGGATCTTCATGTAACTTGGTCAGTATGATTGCTTTGATGAAATGTAGGTCAAGTTTGCATATGGGTCATCCGAGTTAAAAACCAAGATCACTAGGTCAAAACATAGAAAAAACTTATGAATGCAATAAAGGTTTAAGTTTTCATTGAATCTTGGTGAACTTTCTTGATAAATTCTAGATGGAGTTTGCATATGGGTCATCTGCAGTAAAAAACTATGTCAGGGGGTCAAATCATAGTTGAACCTTGTCAATGCAATATAGGCTACATTTTCATCGATATTCATGAACCTTGGTCAGAATGAATATCTTGATAAAATCTTGCCAGAATGATTATCTTGATAAAATCTAAATAGAGGTTGAATATGGATCATCTGGTGACAAAAACAAGGTTGCAGGGTCAATTAATAGGTAAACCTTGTGTATGCAATATAGGTTGCATTTTTATTGGATGATCAGTATGATCATCTGGTGACAAAAACAAGGTTGCAGGGTCAATTAATAGGTAAACCTTGTGTATGCAATATAGGTTGCATTTTTATTGGATGATCAGTATGATTGTCTTAATGAAATTAAGGCTGAGTTTGAATATGGGTCATCTGAGGTAAAGTACTAGGTCATCCAGTTAACAACCTTGTACATGCTATACAGGTGACATTTACAACCCAGTCATCATGAAAATTGGTCAATATTTGTGTGGATCACCTGGGATTATAAACTAGGTCAAAGGTCAATTGCAAGGAAAATGTTGTTAGTACTCTAGAAGTCATATTTTATAGCCAATCATCATGTCAATTGGTCTGAAGGTCTGTCTTGTCAAGGTCGAACAGAATGTTTGTGTTTATGATATATAGTTGAAGTTTGGTCACATATGATCATAAGTAGGTCTCGGGTGAGCGCAATAGGGTCATCTTGGCCCTCTTGTTAATTGTGCAAACAGAGACCACCAAAAATCAGTCCCTGTCTTTAAAAATATATGTGTTAAGAGATCCTGTTTGAAGCTTTCAATTTTCCAGCTGGATGGCATATCCAATAGGGTACAAATTTGCATGAAGCTGTTTTTGCTTTTTGACTGTTAATTCTTGTCGTTTGGAATGTTTTTTTGTTGTTGAGGGATAAATCCCTCATTGCTCCTGTTAAATAAATTCAGGAAATTTTGTATTTCTAGAAACTTGTCAACAGTCGGCATACCAGGGTACATGTAGAGATTTCGCTGTAAAATGGTTCTACAATTCATCGTCACAAATCTGTGAAAGATTCTGGTACGGAGGTTGTAATGGAAATGCCAATAACTTTGATGATGAAGATGACTGTAGACGTACATGTTCAGGCACGGTGGCACAGACAGATGATGGTATGTAACATACTGCAATCCTCACCTTCTCTCCATAGTTAGGCATTTCTGTACAAAAACAAACATTTGTTTATGTGTTTGCACTCATCATGGATCCAGTGTGCATATCTGGTTATCCATTATAACCTAAATAACAGTATAGCTTTTGTAATTACTGTGTAAATTTGTTACATGACAGAAGCTAGGCTTTGAACCTGTACCATGGACAAAATCTGTTTCCAGCAGTGAAAGCATTCTTTTCTTTGCTATTATTTTCAACATAAGACAGATTGTGGTTTTATACAAACAGGGCACCATTGAGAAGTTTGAAGGAATGAAGTTGTAAAGATTATATAAAACTTTCAGATGCCTCAACATGTAATAACAAAAAAGTACTACTGTATTTAATCTTTTCTACATCCAGCAAATGGGTGACAAGTAGGGCTTTTGTCGGAAGTTTCTAGGAAAATTGTTGTAAATGTATATCATGTATTTTGATCAAAAGAAAGCATTTTTGTGTGCATTTATCAAACAATTTAAACAAAAAAGATTGTAATGAAGTGGTAGTGAAGTACACATTTTCTTGTTCATAGACAAAAGAATGATTACCAAATTGAGATCCATATTATAAATAGAATGTTTTACCACACACTATAATTTATATATTTATATTTCTAATCATTTCATCCTTGATGTTACTGAATGGTTGTCAGCAGCAGTATTGCTTGTCTATAAAATGTATCAGGGACTAGAGGTTCCTTATTATCACAGTTACTATAAATGCCTACACAGTTGTGACTGTGTCCCATGTGATATGCAATGCATTAAATGATATCAAGTGACAGTAACTTTACATGTGATACAGAGTCATATACATCAGCATTACATGTGACTTATGATTATAAAATGTGATTTCTTCTGATGTCTTATGATCCTGTTTGTTTCAAGTCGCCGCTCATTTATATCTTCTTCATAATTTTTTATGTCCCCATTTAATCAAACCACTGCATATTTCTTTGAAAGGGGCTTGTTGTTGAACATACGGAAATAGGTGGACAATTTCTAGGGGTCATTACAAATAATGCAAACATTCCTGTTGAACAAAACTTCTGCAAATAACAAAGCCATTTAAAATAATGGTTTACTAAATGCATTTTTTAACCCCAAATTCTAGCTCGAAGCAAGCCCTGACCTTCTACAATACAGTTAGATTTCCTGGTCAGTTTTGAGGCAACTTCACTATAGAAAGTTTTCAGCACATCATTGATTACTCATCCCATCTTATTGAAAATTAAAGCAACAGTTAACAATTTGAAAATTGTCACCGACAACAGTTTTTACTACTGTCGATTAGAGACTACTGAATCAAAACAGCAGCACCACTGAAGGGTGGTGTCACATGTTCTCTTAAAAAAGTTACCATTTATCATTTTAGAAGTCCAGAGTAACTGATTGAATATAAATTACCTCATCATGGAATAGGGAAACAAAATTAGAAAACTTTTCAATCACAGGGAAATAAGAGTCTGTGAAACAGCCTAATATAGATTCATGTCTTTTTAAGTCATAACTATGTTTCATTTATTCTGCATTTTCATAGGAAGTGTAATGTCATTCTGAATGAAGTAGTACCTCTAGTGTTACATTGGTCATTATCCTTGTTGCATACAGGAACTTTGTTAATTATCCTTGTTGCATACAGGAGCATTGGTAATTAATCTTGTTGCATACAGAAAAATTGTTAATTAACCTTGTTGCATACAGAAACATTGATAATTATAATCCTTGGTAACTTTCCTTGTTACATAGAGAAACATTGGTAACTTTCCTTGTTACATAGAGAAACATTGGTAACTTTCCTTGTTACATAGAGAAACATTGGTAACTTACCTTGTTACATAGAGAAACATTGGTAACTTTCCTTGTTACATAGAGAAACATTGGTAACTTTCCTTGTTACATACAGAAACATTGGTAACTTTCCTTGTTACATAAAGAAACATTGGTAACTTTCCTTGTTACATAGAGAAACATTGGTTACTTTCCTTGTTACATACAGAAACATTGGTAACTTTCCTTGTTACATAGAGAAACATTGGTAACTTTCCTTGTTACATACAGAAACATTGGTAAATAATCTTCTTGCATACAGAAATATTTTGTTCTCAGACTGTTGAACATATTTCTAGACCATGGGTGATTAAGAGTTTGTCACTGGTAGGTCACGGTGAAACGATGAGGGGGGGGCATTGAACATGTCTGCTGTGATAGAAATAGGGAAAAGCCTTCCAAATACTCGATTATCATGACAGAAAATCATTTAAATTTCAAAGTTGCACTGTGTGGGTAGCAAACTGTAATCGTGCTTTTGAATGAAATGATGAGTATTTAAAATGCTGTGTTTGTGCATTCTAATGACATTGCGTTATACATACAAATTATATCCTACCGTTCAGTCATTCAGGTTCTCGATATAAATCGTGAAAAAATCATGTCTCCTTATTTAATGAATAATTTTATTTCTAGTTTAAGTAAATCACATAATAATAAACTCATTTATTTGCAGTCCATCTCTAGCAGATTTTGTCATCAGGTAAGGGCAAAAAATACACAAGCATTTCAACTGAATTGAGATTTAATGAGGTAGAATTGAGCTGATGGGTGATATTTGTGGGTCATAAGCACTTTCTTACTATGCAGATTTTGAAGTATACAGATAGTCTGAATAAGATATTTGATTTACATTTGATGCATATTAAAGTTGTGCACACAGTGCAGGCCATTGAAATAAACGCATGGAAAGATGGTGTTTTTCTGCTTGATAGAGTTTTATTTATATCATTGAATGATACCAGGTCTGTAATGTCTACATTACAAGTCTGATGGCAAGTCTGACAAGGGATATGGTATATAAATATTCAAGGTCATAGGTCAAGGTCAAAGTTAACCTAAAACTTAAAACAGATTCTCTCCAATAACATGTAAATATTAAGCAGTGAAGCAGTGTTACAATGTATTTCAAGCATGAAGTAGGCAGTATACATAATAATGAAACATTTATGGACATGTGAGTATTTGTATTATACAATTATAGACTAATGTTGTGGTCAATATATAGTGTTGCAGACCTGTCAAAAAGTTACTTTTATAAGCAGCTTCACTAAGGATATGTTTTACATCATATACATTTGTGAAACAATGTATTATAGCCTCTTTCTTTAAAAGGCATTTTCACATTTTCCCTGGTATCAACACTGTCCTTGAAATGAGTCAGGTCATGTGCTTCCACTTCCAGTGGAGTATTGCAAGAATATGGTATTTAGGTGATATTTGGATCAAGTCTACATGCTATGTTAATGTACAGTGTTGCATTTTGATCTGTGAGATAATAGGATTGGCCAGTTCCCATTTTGAAATGAACTTGTTTTTCTCTTGAATTGAAAAATCATTGGAAAGTCTGTAAAATTAGATTAAATCATCCATTATCTCCAGTTAATACATGAATGAAGTCAGCAAGACTTTTGTTCAGTCAATCAGACCATAGAACAAAACTAATGATACATTATTTTAGTCTTGCTTTTAAGAGCTACAAGAGCTAGGTTAAGTGGACACTGTTGACTTTCGAAGGCAGTTTATATAACCTTTAGACATTGATCAGTTCCATTCTATCCAAAGTGTCTTGTTTTACTGTCTCTAATGGTACTTGTTCCTAGATGTAACTTGTCTCTTGTCACTACATATATAGATACCATGCAATTCACTTTCAGTTTTAATTAGAAGATATAATCCACTTGACACAGTCCCACACATCCTCTTCTGTGACATTTATATTGACACAACACACCTCCTCTAGTGGAGAGTATTTGATGTGTCTTTGTATCCGTCTTACAGAGGTCAAGGTCAAATACTGCTATTTCCTATTGAACAGTGTTTTCCCCTCCAATTAAACTGCCTGATGGTAAGAAGAAAGTAAATGCATTTACAGCAGGGTTATTCAAAGGTTTTCCTACACAGTATTGTTATGTGAGACAACTCACTGATGGATGCCTCAGCTAATATGACAATAGAAAGAGTTTTGTTTACAGCCCTTCATCAGTTTTATTATTCCTAATTGTTTCTCTACACAGAATTTGACATTCAATTCTTATTGTTTCTCACCAGACGTGGGTGCAATCAATACACTGGAATTAAATTAACTTGCCTCTTTCCAGACACCATGTTCTTTTTTATACCTTTCTTGGAGCATTTTTTCAAGCCAGTGAATGTGAGTCAGAAACTTCCAGAGCAGTATTATTTGACAAGTCTATAAGAGATTTTCTGAATATTTTATCTGCAACCCAGCTGTGCTTCTCAAAGACTATAATCTTCAAAACTTGTGCATTTACAATAAATAATATTGATTTGTAATGATTGACTTTAATAATTACATTAAAGCCTTCCAACTAAAAAGCATTTCTTGCCAGGAAAGTAT
>JAUMHA010369891.1:0-13408 GCA_032359765.1 Saxidomus gigantea | reverse complement strand
GATGTACAGTGTTTACAAAAACACATGCATGTCTGTCGAGTGTGTAACAAAATATGCCGGTGTGCAAAGGATATGGAGTTAACTGTTCCTATTTAAAACGATGATTGTACAACCTTTATAAACTTGCTACAGCTTCATTAGAAAAATGGACTCATGAACACAAAATGGACAGTTGAGTTGAGCTTTCTAACAGGAGACAGAATGTGCACTCCTTGTTTCAGAGCTTAATGAGAACATTTGTTAATCATTTATCTTACTTAGTAAGGTTTTATCATTTAGGCTTCCTGTGTTATAGGTCAGAGAAGCTCTACTCTCCATGTCTCATGGCTTAATGTAATTGATTATGCAGAATAAATGAGGAAATAAATATTGTTTCTGGCTAATGACTGTTTTATGGAAAATGTTGGATCCATTCTGTAGCTGATAAATGAAGTTTAATGGCCTGGCATTTCCAGGAGAAATTGGTCAACATATAAGTGCATATTGTGCTCAAATTGATATATATGTTTATTATTATTGATTGGCAATTATTATCTAATGTTATAATAGTTTGTATTCCACTTAGCTTTGATATTTTACTGGTGATAGGTGTTAGGCAAATGTCTGTAATGCAAAGTATATCCTATCTTTAGTTCCATTGAGAACAATGGGCTCAAGGTGAGGTACTGTGATTGGTTTATGTCAGCCGTTTGTCTTGAGTTGTGTGTCATCAATAATTTGGTTGTGCAAGCAGTAGAAACTGCAGTTTTCATGGAATCATAATGAGACTTGGTCAGAATTTTTGTCCTGATGAACTCTAGGATTTGTATTGAAACTGGGTCATATAGGGATAAACACTAGGTCACCACGTTAGATCATAGAAATACCTTGTGCATGCAATAGAGACTGCATTTTGTACCCAAACAACATGAATTTTGGTCAGAATGTTGGCTCTACATTTATTTTGAAACGGTCATATGGGGTAAAAAACCAAGTCACATCATAGAAAAAAACATGTACACCTAATAGAGACTGCCTTTATTATCCAATCATCAAGAATTTGGTCAGAATATTTGTCTTGGTGAATTCTAGTGCAAGTTAGAAACCGGGTAGCTAAAACAACTTCAGCGTACCCGGTTTATATGCTTGACAGAACGGGAACGCTGAAGCTCACCCTGTAGGGAAATCGTACCAATAATCGTGTCAGAAATCTGACACGCTCGCATTTCAGTATTTCATGAGAAATGAGTGAAAACAATAAATAATTTTATTAATCAGACTATAATCTTTTAATTTGCCAAATTTGAAAATCAAATTTTATCTATTTAACGTAAAGCATAGCGAAAGTTTCGAGCAGGTCAGAAGTTTCACCAATTGGCCGCCATCTTGCCCATTTGACAATTATCACGTGACCATTCCCAAGAACCTTTTTAAAGGGATCTTTGGGGGAAATCGCCGAAGGTTCAGATTGAGGTCAAGGGGACAGTTTATTTATTTACATGACCACGTGCGTTTTGGCGCGTCAATTTTAAGGTCTGTTCCGCGTCGAAAATAAAGTACATTTCTTTTGAAATAAAAAAACGTAGTGGTAAATGCTATTTCATATTTACACTCGTCCTTTATATCATCTAAACACTAAACAAAAGGAAAATATCAAGCGTTCTGAGCTACATGAAAAATGAATGCAATTGCATCATACGAGATCTCGCGAGAGCAGGCATTTGGAAAGTCCGTTGTAAATGTAAACACAATGATGAAGGTTTGAAAGTAGATGTTTTTGTGGTCAACAAAGAAAAAACTTCAGAAATCTTCTTCTCTGAAACCACAAGGCCTAGAACTAAAATATTTAGCATGAAGCATTGCCATTGGACCTTTACCAAGATTGTTCAAACCATGACCCCTGGTTGAAAATTAACCCTTCCCGGGGGAAGGGGGTGGGGGGGATTTGGCGTCACTTGATTTAGCTTAGGCTTATATAGGGATAACTTCAAAAGACTACAAGGCCCAAATGCAGAGCTTACATATTTGTAATGTTACTACTTAGCATTGTATAATGGACCTCTACGAATTATAGCCTTGAGTTGTTAACTTTACTTCACATGTCTTCAAGGAGTCATACTTTGTTTGTTAAGAATAGGGTATTGATTGTAATGAATTGGTTAAGATCATATCCGTGTTATGTAATGCTATCATCTCTTTTTGACGTCAGTATTGTGACAGTACACGATGAAATAAAGACGTTACTTCCTGTTATTCATTTAAAAGTAAAACATTTTGTTACTTGGCCAACTAATGCAGAATGGCAAAATATGCAAAGTATTTGGAAAATGATACCAGTTGCAGTAGATGCAATAGATGGTACTTTTCATAAAATATACAAACCATCTACAGAGCCACAGCAGCAGTACTTTTCAGGTCATAGACAATACCTTGCTATTAATTCCCAAGTCATCATAGATAACTCTGGATTAATTAGGTACATTGAATGTGGGTTTTTAGGTCACCAGAATGATGCACAACAATTCCAGTTAATGCAGCAAATCGGATTGGACTTGCCATTTCCGGAGCAATGTTTTCTCTTGAGGGATAAGATATATCCAAACGGCATCCCGTCATGATGCCTTATTCCAGCACACAACTAAGACATAAATGAGAACGTCAGCGGCAAAAGTGTCAGAAACTGAATCGTTATGTTAAACAATATAGGGTTTGTTTCAAGCAGGCTATTGCTGAATTGAAGTGTTATAGGGCAGTGTCATTTGTATGGACACAGCGAAGGTCAGCATTACCACGGGTTGTTCGTATATGTGCTGTGCTTGTTAGTCAATGCAAAGGAATTGGACTGACAGTATAGGTATTAAATAAGTATTTTACAGACATGATACGCCCCTGTTGTTATCTATTTACAATTATCACCTTTCTTCCAATTTCTATGTTCGTCTTCGTCTTAATTCAGAAATGTCCAGTTAAGACCAAGATTATTAAATTGAGAAAGAATCCAGTTCTCTTTTTCATTTTTTATATAATTACCTGTGAATAAAATCACCTTGTAATTAAGACCACCTATTCTAATTCTTATTCAGTGATCTGTGTTCAGTAACATAGCTGAATTAATGTAATCCACAAAGTTTTCCTGTGTTGTTTCTTGTTTTGTGAGACATTGCTGTTGGTAAAAAATGTAAGTCTATTTTTGAATCAGAATAAGGCATTTCAAGTGTAAAAGGAAACACTCCTTCCCTTGAAATGCAAGATTGATGGGAGCTTTCTTGATTTTAATACAGTTTTTGTCCAATCTAATTTAAATGGAAAAGCAGTCTGCTATAGACAGGATTGTGTCTGCAATCAGAAAATAGGGAAGACAAGGTTAACCTGATCTTGTGACATAAAAGTAATATATTTAGAAAGATTGTCTGGGTATTCGTTTTTTTTAGCATTCTCAAATACATGGCACTCTTAATGAAGGAAGAAAGTCTAAGTAAAGTAAGTGCTCTACACGGCATTTTAGAGTCTAAGATTATGCTTCAGATTTTTATGCACAATGAGGACTGAGCCTGTTAAACTCATAGTCCTTTGCATAAACTTGAATAGAATGAATTGTTTTCTACCTGTTAGATAGATTGTATTGTCCGACTTTGAGCACTGATCGAGCCGTGAATGTACTCTTTTGGCTGAAATAAAACAATGGTAAAATCAGAGAAAAGACATAAAGATGGTAGGTCAAGGTTCAAATTCAGACTATAAATCATTCTTTTGTGTTTTCACTTTGGGTGTTGATGACATACTCTTCTGATCACAAGGCCAAGGTTATTGGCATAGAAGGCATGTAGGCCCTTAAAATAACTCTCTTGGAAGATTGCACATGGAGTTGTTTAGGGAAAGGAGATACATGGATGACACCTTCTTGAAAGACACCATCACATTGAATAGAATTGCAACTTGGTTCCCATCACCTGTTCTTCTATTAAACATGTAGGACTTGCATCATGATTTGTTTACTGTTTTTACCTGTGGTCCCATTCCATAGTAATTTTGAAATTGGGAAGTCCTCTGAACTATTCCTCCCCCCTTTCTTCTTTTTTATACCTCGCCTTGTTGATTTTTTCAGATAGGGATGTTTGTGAATTAGTGTTCTCTGCTTCTTTTTCATACCAGCATGGATGTCATTCTCTGCTAGAGTTGTTGTGCTTCCAAAACTCTTCTTCAAGTTCAAGAGATGCAGCTAAAACAATTCTCCTTTTAACTTTTCTATCTGGCCTGAATCTTAGCTTTAAGGAACTTGTTGTACAGTGTCTTCTGGACCTCAAGGATTACACTTTGTCAACTTTCAGGGAGGCTGCAATGACTCTGACTTTGTGGATTTGATTCAGATGTGTACTGTGCCATCTACAAATATATTTCTGTAGAGGTCATCTGTACAATTAGGCTGCGGCCTGTACATATAAAAAAGGTGACTTTTTGTAGATGTGGCCAATGCAGCAAAGCAGCCTATACCAGACCTTTTTGTACCCCCCAAACGAAATTTGGCAGGGTATATAGGAGTCATCCGGTGGTCGGTCGGTCGGTCGGTCGGTTGGTCCGTTACATTTTCCTTGTCTGGAGCAGAATTTTAAAACTGGTTGGAATTCAATACAACTTCATAAAATATTCAAGCACATTGAGAGGAAGTGCAGTGAAGAAGCATAACTCCACCTTGAGAAATTACAGAGTTATTGCCCTTTGTTACTTTTCTTTGTCCGGAGCAAAGCTTGTAAAGTACTGGTTGGAATTCATTACAACTTCATACAATGGTCAAGCACAATGAGAGAAAGTGCAGTGTACAAGAACCATAAGTCTACTGTGAGTAATTACAGAGTTATTGCCCTTTGTTTCTTTTCCTTGTCTGGAGCATATCTTGACAAATTAGAGTTACTGCCAGTGTTTTTGCAAGGTATCTTGTTACTACTAACTTCTTCAGTTGATAAAGCTGTCTTTTTGGGGTATTAATCACATTTAGTGATAAGTCTAGTTATTTCTTAAATGGTAGTTTTAAACACCCTACCGGTATATTCAACATTTTTATTTTTAAATTGGTATTTTGAGTGCAGAGAGTGTGAATGTTTTGATTGTACACTGTTTGACAAAAGTTCATCAACACTTTCCAACACAGTCAATATAACATAGCGGCTTATGTTTTAATTTTTGTTTCTAAAATCATAAATGTTGGAGTGCGCCTAATAAAGTGAAGTAGTCTACATTTGTCCATAAGTTCCTTGTACAACCTTTAATTCAGTATCTTCTGTGCAGAAACCAAGATCAAGAGTAGCTATGTGCGCCAGTATCTGGATCACACTTGTTGGTCATCAATCCCAGACAGTGTGTGCAAATTTGGCCCCTGTGATGTGCCAAATTAGGCCCCTGTGATGGGTCAAATTAGACCCCTGTAATGTGTCACATTAGGCCCCTGTGATAGGGCAAATTAGGCCCCTGTGATTTGTCAAATTAGGCCCCTGTGATAAGTCAAATTAGGCCCCTGTGATGGGTCCAATTAGGCCCCTGTGATTCGTCAAATTAGGCCCCTGTGATACTTCAAATGTTGTGTACTGGGTGTTATGTGATTGTCACTTCTTGCTTCAGCCTCACTCACAGCACAGCCTTGATTAAGAAATGAAAAAAACTATTTGAACCCAGGCAAAATTTGCATGTGGGGCTATACAGTGCATTTTCAACCTTCAGAAAGACTGATTGGGAGGCTTCCATAAAAGATCACTTTAAGTAAACCCATGAAATTGATTCATATGAAAATCATATTTTATATTAAGTATAATTAATTTATTGTATTAAGTATAATTACAAACTTTATACAATGAAAATATTTCTTGAATTTTTTATGCATCTTGCTGTATTAAGAACATTTAAAAATTGTTATTTATACTTTTTCAATAAATATTTATTATTCTTTGCAGGGGTTGCTTAGTGGATGTTAGACTGAAGCTTTATATTGGATCATAGGAAAAACAGTTATACCTAATAACCTGTTCTGTTGTAATGCAGAAAGCATGCTCATTGTAACTCGTTAAATTGATACTGTTTATTTAATTTTGATTGTGAAACAAGTTCTTACAACTTATATTAATCGTTCTCGACACTCACTCCGGATGGATTCAACCCTGAAGAGAGAGAGAGAGGCAATGTAGAATTATCTTTGTCTTGCCTAAGGTCACTACCACTACTTGGGCACTGGTGGGGATCGAGCCCAGGACCCTCTGATCCCCAGACAAACGTGCTACCACTGCAACAAGGCCTTTCATTGTAACCGGTTTTATTGTATAATGTAAAAACCATGAAAGTATAATTCTGTGAAAAGATAGGTACTTTGGTGCAAGACTTAATTAGTGTGAATTATTTAATTTTCACAATGGAGGACTGAAATGTTTTAGTGTCAGTGTACACAAGTTTTATGTTCTTGATTTTGCAGAAGTTAATTTGTCAGAAATAGGTCAAGATTCCTTTTATGTCTGTGAAATTTCCAGGCAAACAAAATTGACATTGGCAATTCAGACAGAATGGAAAGTGCTTAAGAAAGAAGCACAGTGGTGAGTGTAAGGCAATCACAAGTTTTGTGTCAGTAAACAGTACAATCCTTAATAGAAGTGACAGGCCTGTCTCTTTTTCCCTTGTCTTTTGTCAGCCTATTATTAGCTCATTTGTGATGAAAGCTCTGGATGAGCTGTTAGTACAAGTTGGTTGCCTGGCGTCTATCTTCTGTCATCCCTTGTCAGCGTTTCATTTAAGGCTCTTCTCTGAAATTACTGGTTGGATTTTTACCAAGGAAGCTGTGTAGCATCCTTGTATTATTCCCTTTAAAAACAACAGGAAGTGGTTCTGATCCAGAGCACACATTAGTTGGATTTGTCATCAAACTTGTTCTGCAGCATTCTTGTATTGTGTCCTTTCAAACAATACAACAAACGTGAAATGTTCAGTCTGTTGTATAAAGGGGTCAGTGTTACTAAAATAGAAATCTTTTCAGGAATCAATGAATGGAAATTGTCATCAAACTTTCTTCATAGCAATTCCTTGCAACAGCTCTCTAGGTAACAGAGATCCTGGAAGTTACATATTCAACATTAAGTGGTTGTGTAGAGGCTACAGTGTCTGCCGCTCATCCTGGAGGAAGTTGCGGGCTTGAGCCCCACTGGATAATTCTCTGCCATGGTATAAGCAGTTTTATCAACTTCGCTTTCTCTATCATAATACAAACATCATTCTTTCAGACACTAATGGCACTTGAAAAAGGAGGTTTGACAGTATATTATACTGTGCCCATTCTGCTTGAGGCTGCTTGAGAAAACAGATTGAGTATAACTCTGTTTTCAAAGTAATCTACATATCAGTTGATTTCATTGAAGAATGCTGTCATCTTCGTTTTCTTTATGCTTGGAAATACCAATAATAGAGAAACCCTAATATCAGTATGTATGCAGATTTTCTGGTAATGCATCCTCCAGTAGTCTTTCGCAATAAATTGCAGAGTCAGGACTTTATCGAGTTCTATATCTGGAAGTTTTGTTTAATTTCCTTTTAAATGGTGTGCTTTTTATTCAGAGTGGATTACATGATGTTGATTTTTTACGGTTTTATTGATATAAGAACAATCGTGAGAATAATGGATTTTGTAACGAGCAAACCTTTATTATAGGAGCAGGAAATCGGAGATACTTTTTGTTCGTTTTTCATTTTGGAAGGAAATTGAAAACTGGTTGAAATTCCTGTATGTGTAAATTGTGCACAGAATTCGCTGGTGTGAATTCATTATGACATTTCTATTGTTGTCTAAGTATTGTTTTAGGAAAATGGTTTCAAGCTTCAACATGAAAATAGCCATGTATGATTAAGGCAAAACTATTAGAAAGGATAGTGATAAATGTACAGGCTACTTCACTTAAATAATGTCCTTTCTGAGATGTCTGTGTTACTATTTGAAAATATGATAAAACTTATTAAAAGGTTTGGAAATCCTACATTCTAAGGTCTCAACAGGTTGGACAACACCAGCACATTCGTACCTGTAACATTCAACAGTGACATTTCCGCAACATGCTCTATTTAAGCATTTGTCTGTTAATTTGCCGATCATTTTTAGCTTGACTATTTGCAGAATAAAGAGGGCTGTTTTACTCACCCCTGCTCGGTTGGTTGAATTTCATGACAAGCTTCATTTTCTTCTTATATCTTTGAAACTTCAGCTCCAGTCTTAGTGAAACTTGATGTGTGGATAGTACTATATAATTATGCACGCTATATATGGGGGTGTAACCAATGACCTCAATGTCACCATGGGTGCTTATAAATATACTTGCACTGTTGTATGGTTAAAGATTTATGGCAAGCTTTTTTCTCTTGTCTATAAATAAATCTCCATGTTTTGATGCAGTTCTTTGGGATCAATGAGCTAGGTCCATACCATTACCGTAAGTCCTATAACTCTTGCTTAAATTTTGACAAAATTAATCCCCTTCTTGTATTAAGTTAAATTCTTATTCATGCATATATCTCAGTAACCACCTATGGGATTTATTTGAATGTTCAGGGTTATCAAACTCAGAAAATACACAGATTCCTGTTTTGCCTTTTACTGACAAAAGTTTTGGTTTTATTGGCAAACATTGAGAATAGTCAAGCACAGCTGTCTTGTGGCCAGCTCTTGTTCTTTACCATTTTACCATTTAAATTTAAATAACAAAAGTTGAATTTTTAGACTCTTCCTTTTTGAGATTTGTTGAAAGATTTGTAGAAGTTGGTACAAATTATATAAAATTCAACGAAACAGAGCTTGGTTTGTCAGTCAAAGGTCAAGGTCACACTAAGTAGCAAACTGTTAAATGTTAGAAAAAAATCTCTTTTAACTTATCTTAGCATAAAGTATGCCAGGTGAGCTATAGTGTATGTCTTGATGTCAGTAATGTTTCATTTACATTTTGAACACTTTAGAAGCCCCATTTCATAAGCAATAGTTATGAAAGTTGGTCACAATGTTTTTTATGACTCCCTTTGAAAGAGTGGGGGTTATTTTGCTATCTTTGGTAACTTCCATTCAACAACATGAGAATGCTATGACATAGATGTTTCAAACTTTGTATGGACATTGGTCAGGGAAAATAGATGGACCCTATTCATTTGGAAGTCACAGAGTCAAAGGTCAAGGTCACAGTGACCTTGCAAATAAAAAGGGCTCTACAACTTGAGATAATGCTCTGTCATACTGAGGTCTCAAACTTTGTAGGGACATTGCTCTTGGACATTGGATGAACCATAATCATTTGCAGGTCACTGGGTCAAAGGTCAAGTTCACAGTGACATGGCTATTAAAAAATGGTTTTGCTAAATAATCAATCTTGGTAGTGACATTGGTCACAGATAGTGCATGAACCCTATTGATATTAGGGTCACAGGGTCAAAGGTCAAGGTCACAGTGATTTTGCATGTAAATATTGTTTTGACTAAGTATTATTACATAACAATGTTACAACCTAAGATCTTCAAACTTGACTTTGAATCTTTATAAGTCATCTTATCTCTGCTGTGTGGACAGTGGAAGTTGTGCAGAATGGGTTTTAGACCCATTTCCTCTTTATAGTAAATTAGAACTGCTTTCATTGGAATCATCTTTTCCACAAGTTTGACGCTAATATTGCTGAGTGATACAAAACAGATTCCATTAAGAGAGATATCTTTTCATAACAGTCTTTGATATTGTTGCATATAGAAATCTCTTTATTGAAAATGCTGCATCAACAAAACATGTTTTCTGGTTTGTCACATGCCTAACCAAGCTTTAAATCAGGCTGCTTTGAAGATGACAGAAAATCTAGAGACTCAATAGTTTATTTTCTGCTGCATTAATGTACAATAATAAAAAATCAAAAATTGAAGAGGAATCTGGCTCACTGTGTATTGATCAGAGAAAAAAGATAGGACAATTTGCTTTATACTCACAGGACAAAAATAATAAAACAGTCCCGCTGCGCATGTTGACAAACATCAAAATTGGATTTATACTGTTTGAGCTGTTTGTTTCAAACTCTGCAGGATATTTTTTGTTCATGCTTTATTGCATTTTTTTATTAGAAAAGTGCATTTGATACTTTGAAGCAGTATAATATTTAACCAATAAAATCTGATATTTGTATGACTTGACAAATAGATTCAGATTATATAACATGTTTATATTGCCATAAAGGCTTATGTATTTTATGGCACATTATTTATTCCTCCTGAATTTTGCTTTTAAAGTTTTATACTCATTCAATTTACCATTTTGGTGTCCAATAGTTTGGTAACAATAAAACTTTGTCTAGATCCGCTCATTATTGTGCCAACATTACAGAATGGTGTAGTAATATGTAAGGGACATAACTTTGAATGATGTATGTTGCACAAATTAATGCAGAACTTTATAGCAGGTATTATTTTTGAAAAGTGAAACAAATAGACATTTCAGGAAAATTATAGATAGAATTGTAAATGTCTTATTTTAATCATTTGGAGTAAGGGCCCTTTATTTAAAAAAAAATCTGTGCAGACTCTGTAGACACTATAATTATCTTTTTCCCTGATCTTCATCAAACTTGGACAGAAAGTTAAATGTCAGGTCCTCATCTTAAGGTAACATGACTATCTTGTGTATAAAACATTGTCTTCTACAAATCAATGGAGCCAGTGAGGTAGCAAAACCTGATTTATTATCTGTCAATCAAGATAGCATTGTTTACAGTGAAAGCAATTTTACCATGCAATTATAATCAAAGACCAAATAGACAGCAGTCAGTGTTTGCAGAAGATTGCATGACCAAACATCTTTATTGCATGTCATTCGGTTCCCTTCAACTTTCTCTCCGCGGACATTACAATAGCGCAGGAAATGGCTTCGTTGTAAGTGACAGTCAAATAATGCATTTCCTGCAGACTTAAATATCACATTTTGTTCGACTGGCGTGCAGATGATGAAGATATGGTTCTGTATTTGACAGATTTTGTCTATGACGTATTTACTAAAATGTCCTGTGATTGTCTATATGTTAAGGCGAAATGGCATGACTCCCCGTACAATTGATGTGGTAGCAATTGTTCCTTTCTTATTTATTGACGTTGTCTGAAAGGGGACAAAGCTTTTATATTTTTTCTGTGCTTTGATTGACTACACCCTTCAGTAACTTTCTCCAAACATCAGTAGACCATGTCAGGATTTATTCTACTGAGGGCAATGAGTACTAGACTGAAGCATTTTATAATGCTTCAATTAAAGTAAAGAAGAAACTGGATAGTGCTTGAGTTACGCAATAATACACAGTATGTAATGTATACGTGTTATAAAGATGACTTGTAAGGCATTATAGAGATTATGTTCAGTGTTTCTCAAAGTTGTGCATTATGAATTTTACCCGCGCATTCAATTTTTTATATTTTCCTTGTATTCCCTTGAAGATAATGCGTTCAGAGCAGAATATTTCAGGATTTTTTCCTTTCCATTTCCAGATTTCTCAGAAAGTGAAAAAACTTTTGCAGCACAGTGCAAAATGTGACATGTCTAAATGAAGTTCAAATAATTAAGCTGCTCACTTTAGCAAATCTGGTTAGTCAGCTTTAAGGATGTTTTCCTGTCATCCATTGCCAAGAATCTTGTTTTCTATTGATGTCAACATACTTGAATTCAAACTTTTTCTGGCAAATTCCAACTTTTGTTGCTTTTACGCCAGCATCTTCATCTTTCCTTATGTAGTGTTAACTCTGAATCCTGTTTTATTATGTAACATTTTAATGCTATTAAAACAGTGGGTGTGGTCTTGTTATAGGCTGTGTGCTTGCGTGTGCAGCTCTTAGAAAACCTTACCATATCTTACTTCCTTTATTCTGTTATTGCCTTAAATCTCTAAGCATAGCTTAATTAAACTGCACCAGCAAACTAGCGCCAGGAAGTGATTGAAGTGTATTAAAATTTTACTGTGCAAGTTGTATTAATGAGAAGCTAATCACAAGTCATCATTGGAGGCTTTAAAATGGTTGGAAAGCCATAAAACCAAGGCTCCCCATCCATTATGTGTCACTTAGGGTTATCTGTGTATTGTTTCTAAGAAATAATGAGAACATACCATGTGACATTGACAGTCTGTGGTATTGAACTACTGCATGATGTTGGACCAGTTATTAATTGATGGCTATATTGGTAAAAAGCCTTTGATCTGAGTTTATCCTTTTTAGTACAAGAGATAAAGATGCTGACCATAGTTATTAGCCTTGACCTACAGCTGTAATAGAAATGCAGGATAACTGACTAGCCATGCCAGGTACCATTTATTTTTTCACTATAATGCATGGTTAAAAGGTAAAGTGTGACAAAATACAGATGATGGCAAATAAGTCGCATGACAGTATCTGTCGTTTTTGCAGTTAAATTACCATTGCACTAGAGAAGTACAGTTTATTTGTTTATTCCTTTACAATGTGTCTACATTCTGCAAAAACATTTTTAAGCATATCTCCAAATCAACCCTTGCAAGAGTTTCATGACACTTTGGTCAATGTTTGCATTAGCAGATGACATGCTGAGCCCAAGTAAAAACACAGTGCAAGGTCACAGTCACAACTTAAAGTCAATTGTTCAACCCTAACTACATTTTATCGCCTGAACACCAGTTTTACAGATTTCTTTTTAAGGACAAATTGTTGGTATCGGTGAAGTATCACTTTGTTTTCACTCGTGAACACCAAAAGTTGGCTGTGCCACTCGTGAAAATATCACTATTGGTGCCCACTCGGTGAAATTATAAGGTGATCTTACATGGAAACCAACAATTATCCTCAATATAATTATATTTTGATGAGTAATTCAGTATTACCATGGCTGACATCTTGTTTAATTATAAAAATGGTCATCAGGCAGAGTTGAAGCAGACCCTGGTATAATTATAGCTTACAGATTCAAAAGGAATGATCATTGTTTAGTAATGTAAGAAACTCATTACCAAATTGAACTGTCTTTGATGTTTCAGTTACCTGTCGCATTTTGGTTGCCATGGAGATTTGTCTCTTAGGGTTTTAGCATTTTATAATTACCACTCTCTCCTACATATATTTTTTTTTCATGATGGAAATGAACATGCAATAAATGCATTAAAATGATATAAAGTGTTAGAAATTAATCCAGAATTGATTACTCTGCTTGTCGAAACCAAATATCTTGTGTTAATAATTAATAAGCGGTAATTTTCTAAACAAAGATTAATTGAGCTATGCTGTGCTAAATCCCACACATTGGCATTTGCAGTGTTTGTTCTTACAACCAGTATTAGGTATACAAGGAATGTTCAAATATGAATGCATCTAAGCACATAAAAATGTATCCTTGATAGATTGCAATGAAAATTTTATTTTGTCCCCTCGAAGTATTCAC
>JAUMHA010369889.1:30050-41887 GCA_032359765.1 Saxidomus gigantea | reverse complement strand
TTTTTAACATTTTGAATGCTGTGTCTGCTTAGTGAGATTTATTAAAATTTATAATTTTTTGTACGTTGCTCTACGGTGACACGAGTCTGATATCCAAAATTTACGACATCAAAAACGATTTTAGTGTCACATACATTGACAGCTATTTGAAAGACATGCATTTTGTAGCCATGTCAGGAACTGAGATAAGATCAAACTCATATTGCTCTCGTTTGTTAATAAATGGGTGTTGATGAACCTGAAGTATTTAATTCATTATGTCAGTATGATTTTTGTACCCGGTCTGGCTATGGTTATACACAGGTGTTCATCTGAGCGTCGAGCTGGCAGCTATTTTGGTGAATGGCTTTTCGTCCGATTTGGTAATGATACTGCGCATGCGCAATATCACAGTGATAACTAGGGTTCTTTCAAATGCCTGCTGAAGAATTTTACACTCGAAAAAAATATCTAGTCAAGAAGGTTCGAACCAATGCGACGAGAAGCTTGTGGTTCGAAGTCGGAATGCAAAACCACCTAGAAACAGAGGCCTTTCTTTACATTTCAAAATAGAATATAGACTGTGTTAACAAGGTGTTGAAATAATAACATTTGACTGGTTCAAACCGCGTATGTTATACAACCGAAATTTTGAGAGAGAAAATATCTTGAAATTAACTTCATATTTTCAACTTCAAACGCGTTAGGGTGACCAAAGAACCTCCTACGTCGAAACCAATATTGTAAATCATGTATGATGTTAAATATTTTTTCGTTTGATAAACATTAGAGTTATATCGTCATTATTCAAAATGAATATGATATATTGCCCGATGCTTTTAGTGTTGATTTTACAAATAATGTAATCGTAACGTCTTTCAAGCGTTTGATCATCATTCTAGACCACAAGTCGTCTGCTTTCACCATAGGCGTGCTGGGTAGTCGCGACTATATTGGGTCATTTAGGAAGCCATTTGGACGATGTCGTCTGCCGAAATGATTAGTTATCAAAGTTTGATATGATTTTGATAGAATATGTTAAATAAACACGCGTTTAGTAAAATATATGAAGTAAGAAACTGGTCCCGATTACCTCAGTGGGTTAGGTTTACAATGTTTTCATTTTAAACCGATTGTTGACACGTGGCATATAATCTTCCGACTAATGATGACGTTCTGCAGTTTCTACGAGTACTCGCGCTTAAAGAATGGATTGCGGATGTCGCCGTCAAGATCTATTACCGATGAGATTAGAACCTTACGCTTTTGTCGTTATTGTAACATCTTAGTCATGAAGCATCACATACCGTATTACAGTAAGCACTCATTTGGACCATTTAAATGTGTTCCTTATATCCGGAATTTCGTTATATCCATATAACATTTTAATTTAGAATAAAGAAAAAAAATCACGGACAGATAAAAAAAAATCCTTATATCCGGATTTTCGCTATATCCGTAATCATTATTTATATACGGAGTTTACTGTATATAGAAGGTGCAATTTCATCCTTGAAAAGACTTTCTTGAAAAGACTTATTTCCATTTCAGTTTTGGTACTGGTGGATTTTTAAATACTTTCGAACATACTGTTTTTACTTACCAAAGTTTCTTGCCGAAATTTGAGACAGGCAGATGTGAGCATAATTCAACAAAAAAAAGATTGATTTAGTTGATAAAGACCAGGCTCAAAAAACTATCAACAGATGCTGCAAAAATGACTGTCCCGCTGTATTAAAAAATATCACTAGAGAGAAATTTGGGCATACCATATAATGTGTTAACAGTGTAAATTATATACACACAGGAAATACTAAACTGTGTCGTTTGTATGAAAACATGTAGATCTACAAGATCTATGCCCTTAAATAACAAACGGGTACAAAAGGCAATGTTCGTATACAATTGTAATATCGAAGTTTACTTACTGCCACCTTTGCACACGCCGTGGTAATGACTTGACAAGTACGTGCAATTTACACAAGTATAAATAAAACGATACAAGATCAGTTCAAAGTGTTTGTCGTCTACAAATGGTGGGTTGTAAAGTAAGGGGAGTAACTTACAAGTGACGTTTTTTTTCATAAATTCAAAAACTGCATGGATGATTATGTTGAATCGCTTTCTTTACATTAATGAAATTCTTAGCAATTTTAAAATGTAACTCGAACATTGTAGAAAAAAAAGAGACAGAGCATAAACTGAATCTTTTTTCTTTTAAAATGTCCGTGGTTCTTGTTTGCGGAAACTGAGCAACACTCGATGAACTTCAAAGCACAAAAAAAGCAAAAAGCGCAAATAAGGTTCAATTATTTCAGTTAGAAATTATTCTGTATTTTGACGTGAAATTGTCACGTATATGGATAATGAACCTTACTTGTCTGAATCTAAAAAATGAAAACAGTATGGTCCAATACTTTTCAAATAAGTTTGATGAAAACTGTTCGAAATTTGTAATTTGTATTTAGATAAGTGTTAACACAATCTACGTCCTCCTAGGTTTGCCAGTTGAACACATCATGCAGCTAATTTCTTAAATGACAGTAAGACAATTGTTTTCTGCATGTCTGCATATTCCTTCCAGACAGACGTCTGATAGAATGTAGAGTGTTATTATTGCATTTTATTCTATTCAATGTTAAAACCTAACTCATCAGAACACTTTGTCTGGGAAAGTGTGAATTAGTCCGGCATTGAAATTCCCAGGCTCCTTGTAATCAATAGTAAGTAACATTCTTACAAAAGCCAAGATAAAAATGGCAAAGTGCTGGGACTGCACAACATCAACGTATCTGTGTAGATTACTAATACTGCAAAACTATCAGCTTTATCAGTGCAGGTTCAAATTTCGAACAGAGGTCTTATACGACCACGTATATCACGGAAATATTAGACCTATCAGCAAAATGGTTTGACACCTCAAAGTATTCTCTATATAGTTTGTATTACATTTTATGGTTTCGCAGGCCACAGTGTTTTACAATTCCTTGACACCGTGTATAAACATTTGAATGAGGACCACCTTGGTAATAATACTACATCATTCTAACTGTAATTTATCTGGTTATCGTATCCTACTCCCTGTTTATGGGACCGCGTGGAATTGCAACAATTACGATTTGCCCAAAATTGGTCTAATTGCTACCTATTTGTAACAATAACGGCGTGCTTTGATCTTCGTGGAGTTTGCTATCACAAGAGAATTGAGACGAGCTTTATGATATTGTTAGCCTGTATAATCGTGGTCAGCGTTTGACTACAATGCCTTTGATATGGTCGTGACCACCTCAGAATACTGAGATAAATGTTTCAGATAATATGAAATAAAATTGTACTAAATCAGTACTTGTCCTGTAATAAAGCAACCATGGTGACTAAACTGAAAGTCAGCCCAAGGGTTATACGTACTGTAATAAAATGTCTATATTCTGATCGTTTGAAAATAAACAAAGGTCTCGTTAAATGAAAATTTTATGTAATGATCTAGGACCTGGTTGAAATTAAATGTCACATAGATGGTGCATTTATGGTCAAGTTATGACTAAAATGTGTTCTTTTACAATGTATTACACACAGTTTTATGTATTCTTCTAAAATAAACATTTCAGTTCTTATCGTTAAACAGCACTAAGGTAATAATTACACTATTTATCATGAACTAAAGAGTACTGTAGTAATTACCTAACACTAACAAGCGGTTTAAAGTACGTTTGCTTGTCTTAAATACAAAATGTATGCACTCTTGGCTTTAGTTTTAAAAACAGTCAAAGGTATACCACAAATCTGACCATTAGTATGTATTTGTGTAAATATTTTCATGTGCCTATTTATATCTGTTAAAGAGAATTTCGTTTTGTTGTTGTTAATTTAATATTAGTATTAGTGAGTATTGTCGGTGCTGTTCTTCTCGTCGTCGTCGTTGTTGTTGTCATTTTATTGAATTTAATTTTTATTTTATTAAATAAAATTTGTATAAAAATCTTAGGTTGATAAGACCCGCGTATTGCAACAGCATTTAAAGGAAAAATCGAAGAATTCGGTCAAGTATTGTGACTGAAAATACTTTTTGACTGTTTTGCTAAAATATGGACTGAATGTTCGGCATTTCTTACTTGTCTAAGAACACAATATCTGCAGTGACCGCCATGTGTATTTGGACTATATTTACAGTAGTGCTTAGACATAAAAATGAGCTTTTCGTTTGCTGGGAGATTCCGTGCATAGACTTAATTTGAGACCGCCGTTTATTTGGATCCTAGCGCACGCTTCATTAAACTATTAATAATTAGACAGTAGTTTTATTGAGGGTATTGTCAATGCAAAAATGCTTTTACGACCGTCGCTCGCATTTATCTGAGAACCCTTAAGGCAATCAATATTTGTTCGAGGCAGTTGCACCGAGTCACTGGAAAATATCCCTCCGCGCATTATTTTACGACCAACATACCTGCATTTTTGAACACTTTCGGACAAACGGTTGGTCATGAAAATGATTGTAGCCACCTGTGCTCTGATTCTGATGGGTGGGAAAACGGACATTTTGAATAGCCACTGTACCGATGTCCTCTGAAGATGACGGTTTTATTTCAGCGCGGTTGTCATTTTAGGCAAGTCTTATGATAGACCAATAACGACGTGAAAACGTTGAGGCAGGAAAGTGACATTTTTATAAGAATTTCTTGATTTCTGACCGTATTTGTCACGACTTTTGATAGGCATGTTGTCGATTTGTCTCCATACAAATGAAAAATGCGTTCCTGAGTTTTTGTATTGTCATCGTATTTATATGTTTTGTCGCCATTCTTCTTTATATACATGCTAAATTCACATTGAAATATGTTTCTGTTGTTTGGAATACTTTACTACATGGGTATCTCTCGGAAAGCACTTTCAAATACATTTAATCTAACTTAAACTCAGCTAATCTAAACTAACGGTGTCGTCAAAGTATGTTATATGCATACAAGCTACATCACGTCGTTTTTAAAAGATTCTCTGGTCCAAAAGCTTGATTCTGCTTTCAAGAAGCGTATACACTGTTACTTCCCGAAGACGTAAAACAGCAACAAAAAAACGCGTCGGCATGTTGGTCATAAATGTATATATTAGGTAAAATACTTCTAAATTACGTAAATATTGAAATTAGATCGATTTTATCGAAGGTATTAGGTCCAAAGTGTCGATAAAACTCGATGTTACTTGACTATTACGCATTCTTTGGCGAATGAAATACCTTAATTATATCTAGCACATAAAACTTGCCCCTTCATAAATGAAAAGACAATTTAACAGGCGAATTGAAATATATGTTTCTATCACAATGTTTTTATGCAGGTAATTTTATAAATGCGTCCGACAAGCTGTTATAGATTTTCTCCCATAATCGGCTATATACATACTTGCCTTCTAGGTACGTTTTATCTTGTCGAAAGCCTCATAATAAAACAACAATACATCGGTTATAAACATCAGACCAAAACATGTATAAAACAAGACTAAAGTACCTTTTTACTATAGTTTTGCAATAGACTACCGCAGTAATGAAGACATGATGGCCCGCTAAAACATTAAATGTAACAGATATACACCAAACAATAAATTAATTTGATATTATCTTGTAAGTTTAAGTCTTTATAAAACAATAACAAATCGCTTTAAGAGGACTTCATAGCCGTTTTAGTATATTTTGATGACTACTTTACATTTTTATTTGAAAAAAAATGTTACTGCTACGCAAGGTGTGAAAACACTAAATGTTTTAAATATTAAATGCTTGCAGAATAAGAAACCTTTTACAGAAAACATAGATAATTGAATAAATGGATGTAACTTTTTTTAAATATCTTATTTGAAGCAATATATATGTAGTCATTATACGTTCGGTATAACCTGCAAGCAAAAGGTAACTCATTTATTCAAACCGGCACAAAACCGTATCATTTTACCTACGTCAATGAACAAACAGGTGTTCGCCGAAAAGAAAAAGAATGATTTTCATACTGAATGGTTTTTGTATTACATTTTTGACAAGTTTGTGTTCAAAAGCAAAACGAAAAATTGAAACAAACGTGTTATTTTCAATAAAGATAAAAGCATGGAAGCAATAGACAGTAATGGTCAGCATATATTGCAATTAGAACAATAGGGGATTGCATTTAGAACCATTGCGCGGAAGTGGCCCGTATTACAGGCTTAAACATTAGACCCGCCCTGCAATTTCATGGATGTTTTATGTTCTCGCGACCCCTTTGATGATCGGTGCACTCGTAATAAAACCGTGTGTGGGGCTTTAAGTGTGCAAGTTAGTGGGTGGTGTCCCTTTTCTACCTGCTCCTTTTGAAGACGGACAGACAGTAACAACGGAATTTGCCTTATTGCGCATATGAGAAACATTCTGGTATCTCCGTGTGTTTTCTCGAAAACGACCTTTAGAATATTGAAAATTCTAGCACAGATGTTATGGAAAACTCGAAAAGAAGAAACAGCCATTCATTTCAGAATGACCTGTACGTCAATATAGCATCTTAAAAGGTATTAGGATTCAGTAGACAAACTTTGCACGTCATCTTGTTTTGAATTTGGATTTGTTTACCTCTTTCACAATTCTTATTAACATTTATATACGAACTCATATCATTATTACTTCTTAATCAAATCGTAATTAAGATTTTACATTTCGATTTGAAGCACAGAGAGGAAGCGTTCGAGCTAACTCGCGGTTTAGAACCACAAGGATTTATCACGTTCTGAAATGATTACTAAGATAGAATTTTTTTGCTTCGAACATTAATAATTTTACGCACAGATGTAGCTATATATACCGTTAAATCTACAAATATAAAAAAAAATCAGGGAAATTTATTCATTATTGATGTCTTAAAGTCTTATTTTTGTTATTTAATCGATATAACTAGACATAAATTATTTTTTCAGCAATATTTATAATCTTCATTTTAATTTAATGCGTATGTTTGATGCACGTCTTTGAAACATTAACTAATCAAAATTCAATTACACAGGATACTATTAAGAAGGGATGCCTTTCAGTATTATTAATAAATCACGATGTTCAACAAACTTTTTGTCATTTATGGAAATCGTTATGTATAAACTTAAACTAAATCTTCGTTTAATATACGAAATTTTGAATGAAAGCATTAATCAACAACCGCTCGCTTTCTCTTAACATCAAACGAATACTACTAGGCAATTAGCGAAAAATACTATGAAAAAATGCATGAGTGTGAAACAGTATAAATATCGTTTCTTTATTAATATTGGGTGTTAGAATAATAACACATTATGTGACAGAACTTTTGTTTCATCTCTCGTCTTGCCTGTTAATTTCGTGACCACAACTGTCATACATGACCGCAACGATATAAATTTATTCTCTATTCATCGTATTATTTATTCTAGATTATGCTGATGACCGTTCATCATTTGATTGATGTATCAAAGAATGTCATACACCGAAAGGATATCTGTCCCCCATTCTGAAGTCGGGAATTGTCATTTCTTACTTTTCCGGCATACATACATGAACTGACTTTATTCATGCATCCATACTGAATAGATGAATAATATTAACTTTCATGACTGATATACATGAATCAGTAATTTGAATTAAACGAAGTTTCAGAGTCAAGGTCATTGTCAGCAGATACATATAATATATTGAAGGCTATAATGTAATTAATGCTGTAATAAAAATAGCAGATATTTGACTGCATTCGCTTTTCAAAGCAAAACACTTTATACCGATTTTTGTTTTTCGCATTTTCGCGAAAATTATACGGTTTTCTTAGTGCTTTTTTCTGTTTTTCTTTCATGAAAAAATTGATAACTATTTAGTTTCATAATTATTCAGAAACTTTGATTTAGAGTCGATCGAGACGATTATTTAAAAGCAATAAACTAATTTGGAAACAGAAGCGACCCTTGTCTAATTCCCTTATTCACCAGAAAATCGTTTTATGACCACCGGTAATCAATTAAGCATAGGTAATTTTGTCCGAACAATTTGTTATTAGTATCAATTTACAACTAAAGGCCAATTGGTGAAAGTAAAACCGCAAACGTATTTCAATTTCATTCAAGATCATTTTATACAACCCCCTATAAAAGTGTCATAAAGAAACAATAGTGAAAGAGGTAAAATTTGCAATTACATCTCATTACGCGCTTAACTTTGTCGATAAGTGCTAATGATACTATTATATCAAAATAGTTTCGGTTCAAAATTTATTTTTGGTTGATTTGTAATTTCCCATGTTATAACTTGCACTACATATTACGCACCATTGCAAAAATTTATTTTCTACAAGCTTATCTGCTTACACTGCTAAAGAATCATTACGTAAATTCATGGAATATTGCAATCATCTTTAATTTCGTACATCTTGTTTCTTTGTTAAGAAGTATTAATAGATATATTTAGCAAATAATGTATATTTTGTTCTCGGCTTTGCAAAAACCGAGTAATGGTATCTTTTAACCTTTTATCCCTCAGGGTTGGAGAAATCGGCCAGGATCTGATGTAAAAGGCCCTGCTGGTCGCCAAAATTGTTTCACGTTGCAGGAAGATTACATTTTGAAAATAGATAAAACATGATACAGATATGTTCTAGCATCAGTACAGGATGTGGGTATCCCGACCAAAATTGGGACAAGTTCAAACCATGCTTGTCATTAAACAACTTCATCTGATGGCTTAAGAAAAATTATAATGACTTAGCTTAGGTTGAATCCCAAACGTTTGCGCAATTTGTAATGCTATTCAATGTATAAGAAACATACCCAGTCCCTTATGATTCACTGGTTTCAGCAATATTCCATCTTTGTTGATGCATACTTAGAAGTAATATGAAACAATGGCGTTGTTTTGCTACAGAATATAACGGTTCAGAACCTCCGTAGGATATATGTACATGTATAAATGAAATGTTAATTGAGAGATGTTATGGTTATTTAATTAATAGTTTACGGTCTATGCTGAACATTAACGTTGCTAATAATGAAAGACTTTGAACACGAGTTCAATGATGGATCAGTTTACAGTCATGAATAAAACCCATGCAAAGCCGTTCCTGATTACAAGTCCAAGCAGAGTTACTCTTATTTCAACTCCACGTGTGCAGAACTTCTAGTAAAGTAATACCAGAACAGAATTAAAATGTGTCAAGGTGTTCTAAAAATAATGCAAGTGAATACTATTTATTTTGATAGACATAACTGGAACTAATACAAGATCGCAGTATGACAAGTGTGGGTTCGAGTTTGACCGGTACTTCTACAATCTCTTCTTTCCGATCTTGTACTTGTCAGAAGCTCAAGTAATTGAAACCAACTGCAAAAACTTGAGTCCACTGTCGATATAAAATTAAAATAAAAACATTTTTAACATCTATAGTAATATGTCCTGCTCTGCAGTAGAACAGCAAAACGAAATTGTAATTAAATTCTTGTACCTTCTCAATGGTCACTTAGAGAACAACAATAAATCACTTAAATCTATACAACCTTCTGTTTTTCACTTCATTTGATGGACAAATTTGCACTTCAAATGATAAAGGTTACTAATTGCAATGTGGGACGCATCGATGCTCCCGAAATTGGTTGTTTCCGTACCTTCAAAAATTGCCACACTTAGTACATCTAAATTAAACAACTGTATCAAATGCTATTAAACTCATGGTTGTTGGCCGAAGCTATTTCAAAAAAGCATTTCTGTTCTCAATGACCCTCCATATATCAAAGGCAAGAAAGCAATCCTCGTTTTCAAACTTTGCGGATACATTGAATTTTCCGCGTTGTTGCAAACGCTAAATCTTTACATGGTATTGTTAGTTTAGGATGTAAATTATCAATTGTTCCTCATTAAGGTTGGGATACCCGTAATTACCGCTTGAAACCATATGATAAAATAGGTTACTGTTGACAGATGGGGTGTTATTTGAACATCTTCAAAGATTTATCAAAATCTGATACGGGTAATTCTGTTAGGAATTCGTCAAAACCGTTTATATGGTTTATAGTTTTTTGAAATTGAAAACGTCACCGTGATGAGAATGTTTTAAAATCAACGATGATTTCTGTTAAACATGTGGTCCGAATGCACACGTCAATAGTACCGAACTTGCTGTAAACTAATTTTATGTACATGTATATTAAAACGGCTTTCCTTGCTCCAGTACGATAGCTAAAATGGAGCTCCTGTGAAAAAGTCGTCTGCTACATGTGGACGTAAGTTCAATCCCATGGCTATATTCAGCAGCACTAAACATTAAATATGGGCACTCCTAGAACGTGTCTTCAATGGTATTAGGTGCACATATGTCTTTTTAAGTCACGGATATAGGCATCATATTGCCACCGCAAGACGTTATAAAATGTTACTCTATTGTCGTGATAATATACATGTATTGACTGTCCCGTCTTTGAAATCAGTAGATGCACGCAATTTGCTTTTCAAGAATTAAATTACTTCAGTAGAATATCTAATGATTTTGACTTATTTTGAAAGGTAAAGTGAACACTTTTCTTCATGTTCTGGCAGCTATATGTATTTGTCGTCCTGGGCTATGTCAAGACTACTCTAAGGAAACATTTCCCCTTACAACTGGAGGACCGGTGGTTCTTCATTGGATCCCGTGATTCTCTAAAAACAAGTTATACACCATCAATGCTGGTTTAAAGTCACCATACGGTGTAAAACACATAACATTTTCGATAGATCAGATAACCCCATCTATTCCTCTTATGTACTATAGTTCAAACACAATTACCATGATGTCACTAGCTATTATAATGTTCTAGGCTTGACATTATTTCACATCTCAATAAATAATTGCGGTACTGGTACGAGTGTGTCATATTTTGTTCTGTTGCTAGCAGATGTTCCTAACACTTCACTAACAACACTAGTTAAATTAGTCCCTTTTGGACGTTTGATCAAATCATCAAGCGTTGTCTTAAAGATACTTACTTCCGGGAAGTTATAGTCTACACTGACATCCATTTCGGAATAATAAACTGAAAATTGAACATGAATTGTAACACGTCTGAAGGACTGTCCAAATTGTCATCTATTCTTTAAATTTCATCGAACGCCGGATAGGATAAATAAGATTAGTGCCAATTTCAGACGATGGAAGGCAAGGAAGCGGAACTTTAGGAGTGAAACAAGCTTACAATTTTGAACTGAAATGCAGATACACATATAAAGTCATGTCGGCAATAGATTATGCTTAATTAGCAACAAACGTTACTTCGCTAATATGTATGAACAGTTTTTCTTTCTGTATTTTGTACAACAATGACCAATCATAATGTTATGTACATTTTTCTTGTCATAATTGCCACATCAAAGCTCCGACTGACCATGATGTATGTGAAAGCGTTTCTCAGACCATAGATCAATCTTGCGACTCAACGATGAGTGACAAGCGGTCCGAATGTCTATTCACGTGACAACCTTTGAACCAAGGTTGCAAAAAAACTCATAAAAGCGTAATGCGATTGTCTTTTGAGGAATGTATATCAAGCTATAAATAATATTTAGTAAACCATACATCAAGTTCGAACTTTCATGTGCATTCTTCGTCCTTTTTCAAAGTAACCGAAAATAAATCGTCTGCTTTTGCGCGCCGAAAATCTTACAGCAGACGGTTAGGACCTCGTCTTTGGAATTCCATTAGACAACCATCGTCTGCCAATTATGTAATTGATTATTATATTCTTCATAAGTGATATAATTTGGAATGAAAATGTCACTTTTTATTCATCCATCATTATATCGTACAATAGTCGATTTTTCGTAATCACTTGTGTATTCAGCTTTATGGTATGTCTGCATG
>JAUMHA010369889.1:0-29950 GCA_032359765.1 Saxidomus gigantea | reverse complement strand
ACAATAACATACATGTATAAAATAACTTCTTAACTGCCAATTCTGACTCCTTTCTTTATACCATAATTTTACCAAAAGCACGAGTGTTGTAAATATGCACCGGCTGTTATATGTATTCCTTGAAACATTAATGTACTGTGGAATTCATTTCCTTAAGAAAAACTCCTTTCTTCAAAAGTAAGAGGGAGATATTTTTCGATAAAACAAGCGTTTAGAACGGAAACTTCATCTGGGCGGTCTCATGTTCGAGACTCCAAAAATAATGTAACTTGATTGCAATGAGCATGAGTAATGGAAACATTTGTTTGTTTCTTTGCATACAAGAATATTTACATTTTAACAGATGTTGACCCGTCGTGTCTCGTTTGATATTAAAATGATAAAGCGATCTTACGAATCTGCATGTTATTCTTTCGTTAAAAGAATCTACACAAAGGCACGTACATAGAACATCCTAGTCTCATGTCGTATTGTTGCTAATTACTTTAAAATCAACTTTGAATACGGAAGAGCAATAACGTGCAACCTCGAGCAGAGCTTGTTAAACATGGATGTTGTGTGATGTCGAACATTGCCGAACGCTGTCGAACATTGGCGAACAAGTAATGTGCTGTAACGTCAAGGTGACCGGGGTCACTTCCGGAGTATTGAGTGCAGATTGTTGTTCAGTTATGAAAACTGCTTGCGAAACTTTGAAAGTGGTTTGAACGTGATTCATTTTAAAAGTTTGAAAGTGTTTTGGTTTACATATATAAATCAGTTAATAGGGGACAGTCTATTTTTGATATGTTTTCATTTGTATTGTATTTAGAAATCTATATGTAAGTGGATGAGACTGAATTAAACGACTGAAACTTTATAGTTTATGTTACACTTAATAAGCCTTGAATAATTGTGAGTGAGTTAACGGTAAAATACTGAAAAGCTAGACAATACACAAATAAATGTAGCAATTGTAGAAACTGTAACTTCTCCCTGGTAATAAATGGATTTTATGATATTCTTTATTGTGCATTGATGTAAACAGAACAATGTGTTAACTACGTAATCTTTCAGCAAATTATTTTATTGTCTTAGAAAATGTTTTGTTAACAGATATATAGATAAATCCGATTCGGTGATAATAATATTTATATAAAATGGTTATAAGATGCGGATAAATTGCTCAAATTTTTTATCTTTGAAAAATAAAACATCAGATTCTGTGTCAGTAGAAGATAATGACAGAACAATCCCGGGGCCAAATCGATATCTTTTCGTGTTTTGTGTTAAAGTTGTAAAAAAGCAATAAAATTAAAACAAGTCAACAAGCTATCTTATCATAATGAAGATGTTATCGAAGTCGAGTTATTATCTTACCCTAAAATCGAACATACATCACTGTTAACCTTGTCCAATACTACCAGATAATGTAACCGCCAATCAACCGTGAAACATTTTCAACAATCTAACCCGCATTTTGTTAGAGGCACAAAAATGTCTTGAAAAACATCTTTAATTGGTATTGAAAATATTAAGCAATTACAACCCAAATTAAGATGTAGATCAAGCCAAGACAAGCAATGATAGTTGTTTTATCCCTCAGTCTGCGTGCCTAGGGGGTATAAATTTGCTCCCCTCTCTCTTAGTGCAATGTATCGAGCTGTCAATATGAAATGATAAATTGGTCTGGCACAGACTAATTTTCTTACCCTGTTCATAATAGCACTTTCAGGTAATGCCCAATTATATACCTTTGTCTATTAGTGATGGAACGATTATAGGGTACTCCCTAACTACGGTGGCTGTAAATGTGTGTAATTTACAGTCGGAGATAGAGCACGTATAGTCACGTACTTATCCACTCCTTTCCCACTGCGCGAAACTAAACTTTCCTGGCCATCCACCTTCGATCTTTTACATCATTTTTAAACACTTTTGCAAGCCTTTTTTCTTCATCTTACACGCTAAAAGTTTGATTTATTGTAAGCTTTGCTTGTGTGTTGTGTTGTTGTTGGTGGTGGTGGTGGTAATGATGGGAGGGGAGTAAGAGAGGTGTTTGAATATTAAAAAACGGTTGGCTCTAACCTGACTTGTATACAAATACAAGAGTCATCTGTTTACTTCTTTAGATAATAATTAAAGCATTTCTGCAATTCTTATGTGTAACATTTTAAACAACGTTTGGTTCTTGGGGCATTGTGAACTTAATTGATATCAATTTTGAAAAAGTTACACGAAAGGGGAAACATTGTTCGGTTAACTTGCTCTTATGTCTCAATTTTACGAAGCTTAGCCTGTACCTAGTTTGCACTTTTACGTACATTTGTGACCAGAAGAGCTAAATTCTTAGATATGTGAAAAACTGGTTTTGATATCGGAACAGGTCATTGAAAAAATATATATTAAATCTTAGAGTCCTTTTTTTTCACGAAATATTCATTTTTCGTTATGAAGTCGGAGTTATTACGAAGATTTATATTTTCTTGTTATCCCGCTAATTTATATAATAAATATAAATTAAGCAATGTAGAAACTCATATCAATGACACATGTTTCAATAGATTTTATGACAATATCCTGTGTAAATGAAATGTTTAAGACCACCAACAAATTTGTTTAAACTTTGCTGATCCTTACTTTTTCTTAAACTATCTATATCATAACCATATATCATTGAGAACCGAATGAAATCACCCAAACACATCGTAAAAATGCTCTTGAAGTTAGAACGCATCATTCATAAAGTGTCTGTTTTTGTAATATAGTTTCAACCACTTCGATTGCATGGGTTGTAGTTTCTACAGTTTTCATCAAAATTACATTTACAGAGTATTGGATTTCGCGCTGAGACGGTCTATGATTGGATATTGTTGTCAGCTCATGAATATTCATAAAAATAGTTCCGCTTTTACGAGATCCAATACACCGCACGTAAAATGTAAACATTAAGCCACCGCCGTTAAACTGTAATCTTTTTTTACATTTCTGCAGGTAAGTTATTTAGAAAATCTTCTTTGAAATGTTTTTTAAGATATATTTTTCCAAAAAAGAACATTTACTTTGAACAAATATCGATGTTCATAGATAAAGCATAGATAGATTTACTGATTGCAGACGACTTTCAATGTACTATTACCCGATTGGATTGTGAAGTCACGTGGTTTCGTAGTGAAAATATGGTTGCGCCCCCTAGGTATTCACAGGTTTTATGAGGTAGAGGGTCATATTCGTTTTACTGCTGACGTTGTGTGAACTGAATATATACAACTTCTATGTTTCAATCAAACTTATAGGATATAGTAGAAAGTGTTTATATTGAAAAAGAAAACAAGAAAAAAAACTTCTACATTTGGACTTACAGAGATTAATGGCGATCATCTATGGTTATAAACGTAAGTCGGTTTTACTTAAACAATTGGATGCTTAAAACAATACATTCGTTTTATCGGGCACATAAATATCTTATGAAAGCTTTCATATGACAATAAAATATAATGTCAGATCATTTTAGCACCTCGTTCGAAATAACTTTCAAAAGATATGATGTTCGGCTGATTATCGAGAAAATAAAAGAAATTTAATGAGATTTTTACCGTTCTGGGCTGTTTTGAAAGTCTGTAGCCGATGCGCGGTGTTATGGCCTTATGCGACTATTAAATCGGTTTAAACCAACTTAATCGGTCTGTTTTATGAATCGAGATACTATGAAATTTGCCTTCGAAATGTTTGTTTTATTACATACGAATGGTGTTTTTAGTCTTATTCGGCAGTTTTCCTTCATAGGGAATTTGTTTATTTATTAACATTGGTGGACATTAAATGATTTTATTTATTGTTTAATGCCGGGTTTAGAGCGTAAGTGTCGTGTTATTAGATCTATGATATATCATGTTACAGGTTCAGTTCTCATGTGAATTAAATGTTTTTGTTTACACTTAAGGATGTATTTTATCACTTAGCAAAATGTTATCACAGGGCTGTATGACATACTTTGACACAGACAGTTAGGAAACGGTCACTTTCAGCTCACTTTGCCTTGTTTCAATTTCGAATCATTATGGTTGCATTCATATGTTTATATGTTATAATAAAACGTTAATTTCGCTAATTTCTGTTTGAAAATATGCGTTCACTGTTTTATATCTTTGTTTTTAAAACACTTTTTGATCTGCCTTTTCTATTCAATACGAACTTTCTATGTATCTGAAATGTATATAGAAATACAGCTACCTATCATATTTACTAAACTGCTGTTTCCTGTTAACGCTCATTAAAAGATATTTCTACCAGAAAGAAATATTTTGTAAAAAAAAGGCTACACCGGTTACGCAGAGCTTTCAATCTCAGATTGAAAGAGAACTCTGAACACATAGTCTCTATAGACATTATGTCTTTAAAACCAGCAATATAATGTACTTATACAAAAGCTACCTCCCTATTTTAGCCGCATTTTGCACTCCTTCGGCAAGTGTAATCGTTGTTTTTGCGAAACAGTTCCATATCCTCTTTCTGCACTTAAAAACGTCTTTGCACCAAACATTTCCGAATTTTAACTTTTAGCCGAAGTATGCATTTCCCAACATTCACATAATAAAATGACCATCTTAATTAAGACAGTGAATGATTTCTTAGCCTTTGATGGCAAAAACCAAGTTGTTAAAAGTTTGTAGTTGTTGTTATTTACCTATCATATGTACCGAACTCCTGTTTCCCCCTTTAAGTAATTATATTTCATATAAACTCTGAAGACTTTCAGCTGTGTTTGTTCTAACCAGTATATCAAAAATACAATATATAACACACATATTCCGTCGTTCAATTTTACTTGAAACTATGAAACTTTTACATGTTTGATAAATGATATTTCTTAAATCATGCCACATAGAAAAGAAAATCTGACACATATTTGTGAACACATAGTTAGTGACCCTATGAGTAATGCACATGGGATATGATATTAGTACCTCATACTTTAATTCGTCCATATAGCCCTCCATTAAATGTGTCATGTGCCTGGTTTTTTTAGCTTGTTTACTTTTAAAGATAATCATGAAAAACACACCCCCGTTTTATGTTTAGGCCTTAAATCTATTTCAAATAATCATAATGAAAATTCACTTTTCTCTGCCAATAAAAACAATATATTCAATCTGAACCCGGGTTTAGCATGTGTGCCTTCTATGTTAAGCAGAAAACTGCATTCCTTTTTATTTACCCCGTTTATTTGTTAATAGTGTTTTTTTTATTATTAACATCAATGTTTTGACAGGATGATTTGCAAAAGTTCTCATGTATGGATACCATAGCGAAACAATCATGATTTTTATTTGCTTTTTTTATGACAAAAATAAATGTTTCCACTTGTAGGATAGGTGGCGAAAAAGAATTTTCATAGTCATTTTATTTTGATTTCATAGCTTTTATTTTTATGTAACTAACGCTGACAGATGATACGGGTTTTGATTGGACAATAAAATAAAATCAAAGAAAGATCCGCCTTTGATCATACTTATTGAGTAAAAAGGCTTGTGTTTCGTAATAAAAACTGTACATATATGAGTAAAATTGATGCCTATGCGATAATAGTTACTAAATTATATGTGTCATAATATTCACATAAACCAGTCACATATTTTTCGTTTGTCACCATGTGGTTATACATATTATATAATAAAACAGAAACTCTAAAGACATCTCAGTGTGCTTTTTTAGGGGACAGATTACGTTTTAATGAAAATCTTTTTTTCTAACACGATAAAACTGGATAATTTTAGACAGATTTAAAGTATGTATATTTTTTGTAGTTATGCCATCATCACAATAAAACGCGCAATACATTATATGTGTAGAATATGAGTATTTACTGACATTAAAAAACGTTATATTATATTTGTATATTACAATGTATCCAGAATCATTTGCCTTTTCATCTCTTATCACTCGTTCATTCTCTTTGATGTCACACGCTTATTAAGTTATTTTGTAAATACAAACTTCTAGTAAAATGATATTACATGCAAGTGATACAGTTTCAGATACTTTTATATGTAGCTGTCAACGCGGAAAATGAACTACTGTAGTTTCAACCGATAAACCTTCTCAGATATTCAACTGGAAATATTCTCTGTTATTCATTAGAATGAAATGATATAATCATATCCTTGTCTCCATGGAATTGCAAAGCTTGTCGAATTTTACACTCCTAGGTTTTAATGCAATATTGATGCCGAATTAGTTATTGCATTTCATTTGCGAAACATTAAAAACAAAGATTACTTAAAATGCACGCTTGCGTGTTGGAAATCTTAAACATGCGAGATACAGCGCGTGTGTAATGAAAACGTTTTTTCCCCAACAGTATCTTGCATGACGCCATTTGCCATTTATCCCTTAACATGTGTTGCTTAGACTGAAACTTCTTCTTGCCGCGGAATTCAAAATTTATGTTCTCTTCGCACACTAGTTTAGACTACAAGATTGCAAAGTTAGAGATTTATACAGTCCTCAGCGATGTAAATAACACGAAGTGTGGGAGGCCAAGATTTCAAACAAACGCATTTTTGCCGTGCTTTTGTAATAATTTATGTTCATGTCTCCGTTTCTATTTCTTGGTGGGGTACAGATGGAAAAAAAATTCCATCATTTTGTGTCAGTAAATGTTTTCTAACTCAAACCGAAATGCGTGTAAACGCATGTTTCATTCATGTACAATACATCTAGTCAGGCGGGTTTTAACGTACTTTTACCTTTAAACTATACACACTTCAGTTCCAAAATAAAGAAAGTCACATAAAAAGTACTGCCTGAGATATTAAAACAGTGGACCTCCCTTACGTTGCCACTGAAAGTGAGTAAATGTAAGCCCTTATTTTTTTTTACTTTTAGTGATAAATTGGTTGCTTTGAAAGATTAAAAGGGGGAAAAAAAACTCAAACACCCTTTTAACACTGGGACATTCTTCCTGTTTTCATAGATTGATATTCAGAGATCGAGTATCATTTCTATGGTACTCGTTAGATAATAAGATAATAGTGAAGTAAAAGGATGAAAAACTTAATTACCGGTTATTAATATAAAAGTAAAGCGTTGATTTACGATACTATATTTAAACCATTTTCTGTAAAGGGAGTCTAGTTGCTTTAACTTCTTCCTTACTTTCAACTTCCTCGGATGTTGAAAACTGTGTGAAGTTGCGATGTCATTAAATTAAATATGATATGTGTAATAAGGAGAACTTTTCGCCTATTTGGTGCATTTGGGGTTATTTATGTTTCTTTCGCGTGTAACTGAAGCTGATAATACCCTTCAAATTGACGTAATTTAAGTTCAATTTGATATAAACAAACCAGAAGTTCCCATACCCACAGGTTGCAAGTATTTAAAAACGATTTCGGTATATTCAGATGTTTTGAAAATGGGTTTTTACACCGTAAGAATTACAAGGTGTGATATTTGCACTGTTACGGTGCACTCTTTGGCGAAATATATCGTTTTTCTAGCCAAAAATTTATGTGTTTTAAATCAAGCATGTATGATTAGAAACAAAACTTGATATATGAGCTTACGAGAAAACAAATCAAGGAGCGGTAATGAATTTAAGTTATTGTAAAAATACAAAATATTTCTCAGTTTTGCCCGCAGGAATGTATCATGCAATGTTTAAACATAGTGCTGGTCATCCCTGTACCTAGCTATTACCTCAAATTAAGCAAAGAAACATGTTTTTCTACTAATTACGAAGTAAACTCTCCAATATATAAATTCAAGACCAAACACAATATTTCAAGATTTCGAGATTTCGAACCAACTTTCCCCCAAAAGAGCATAATATGACTGATACATAATTGCATTCTAGATTAAATTGAATGGCGAGTATATACATGAGAACATTGAACTGCAGTAGCTGGATTACTAGTTGACATTTCGTGTTGTCTGTTTTATTTTTCAAGAATAATTATTAGGAACATTCCGTGATAAATGCAGTTTTCAATATGTTCACGTAAGTTTTATGGAAATTATCCGTTAAAAACAATATTATTCTATAACATAATTTACATAAAATTAACAATAATAAAACTTTAATTACTTGCTGTGCCAATATTCATGATATTTTACAGACTTAGGGGTGTTTATAAAGATTGTTGGAAAGGCGGGATTGCGTGTTTTTAAAGTATTTAATGTATGAACATTTAAAAGAAAATCAGAAAGGAAGTGCCAAATTAGGTCAAAGTCTTTCCGGATTTTCTTTCAGTGAATTCATGAAAGTTACGATACAAGATTTGTATTCCTTTAAATCAACCGAGGCTCGTTTCGTGGCCTGTTGTGGCAGAAACGTTAAGGCTTGCTGTCAGGAATTGTAACATTTGCTAGTTGCGCATTGAAATTGAATTTTGAAACTGTGATATTTGTTTCTTAATAATATGTTTGTATCTTTTTTCTTGAGATATAATGCTTTTAATAATATGTTTTCTTCAATTGTATATTTTCAGTGATTATGGTAAATTATGGAAAGTCCTGCTAACAACATTCTAGCCGCTCATTCCGGATTATCTTTGTACCCGAATCCTATTAGTACCTCCGTCCCAGGCCTGCTGAGTTCAAGCCCAACTCAAGAATCTTCGTCATCCCGGTTGTCCGGGAACAACTCGTGGGGAAGTTACACCGGTGATAGTGGACTTGTGGCACATAACTCGTGTTCAATGGCATCGTATGGTAATCTGCCCCTTGGGGCAAGCTTTTCAATGAACAGCAAAGCCGCTGCATATAACTCTGCTTTTGGAAGCAGTTCAGACTACTTAAATTGTAGACAAATGGTGAATCATATGTCCCCTTTGAACGCTATGCCCATGCGCAATTATCCCTCAATATATGGTGACATGTACCAAGGACATACAGCCGGTTATACAAACAGTGGATTTTATCCGGACATGACGGCTGGTATCCCGCCCTTTCCAGGTAGAGAATTAGATTGCCGACAACCACCAACAGAATCTTCAGAAGGAGGTAGGTTTAGTGATTCCGGAAGTTCTAATTGTGCAAAGCGGAAATGGAATCGTTACGTTTTTATTCGGTTGAGGGGTTTGAAGTTTTGTATCTACTGTAGAGTATTTATTTCTTACATTTCTAAAATATTTTCTTTGGTATTTGGCATGAAACATGTAACTGCATGATTTGTACTGTAGTCCACAGAAAGGCATTATCGTCAAAAAGACAACACTATTGTACATACTTGAATTTTAATTAACGAATTTAAGCAAGTTTATACCCAGTCTAGAATAAGCATTTAAGTCAACAATAACATATATAAGGATACAAAAGTTACAGTAGAAACTATAATACTACAATTACTGCATACTACACCAAGATTGTAAATAAAAAAGAGCTTGAGTGAGTTCAACATTTTAAACGATTTCAGTTGCCACCATTGGAGCTCAACAGATGAATTACTTTTATCTGCAGACTATCAGGAAATAAAATAAAGATAATCTTCAGAAACTCCGTTATGAAACTTAAAAATGTAACGCATAGGCTTTATTACTAGCACGGAATTTTCGGTATCAGTCCGGATACCATATAACTAATGCTATTTTTCAATAAAGAATGTACTTGCATATGTTTGAACGCTTGACTCCGAACTGGATAGGGGATTGATGCATTTTTAGGGAGCATACCAACATAGATATTTGATGTTACTTTGGCTAATTGAGATATACAACAAACAAATTTATGGTCAAATTTCGATGTTATATAAGACATTAAAGGTATTAAACTTGTACCCCGCAGTCACAAAACTTCAAAATTATTAATTCAGTTACACCAATATGTCACGGAAGTAAATAAAACCTTAGACAAAATATTGACAGTACAAACTGATGTCAGTATCGAGTTTATTAAGTGTGAGTTAAAGACATAATGTTAAAGTCAAATTTTGTGAAGTATATTCATTTTAAAGACTTAACATTTAAAAATAACAAAACAAAGCTGTGACGTTGACCAGATTTATTAAAGATGGTAAGTAATCCGCTATCAGCTATATATATTGTATACATAAAAATACATTATTATATATGATTAATACAATGAAATTATATAAAAAGAATACAAATAATCGGATGGAACTACAATACACACAGAAGCAAATGTAAAATACTTTTTTTCAACTTAGGTCCAGATTGCGTAAAAGACAAACAAATCAGCATATAAATTTGACACGAGGTCGCCACTTAGAATGTATGTAAATAAATCATTATAAGATTAATTCTATATCCAAAAAAAGAGAGAAGAAAACGTGTAAAGGCTTCACTGAATAATTAGCTTCTAACATATATAAATGCCACACACTCAGACATTGTTGGATACTGTTGGGGATAAATGCTGATTAACGACAAAGATACATAAGCAGGTTTTTTTAAACAAACAGAAAAACAAATATCTACAGTCAGTGCGTTTGTTTTATGCCATCTGGTCAGTTTTAAGTGTGCGTTTTAATCGAGCACGTCTCCAAATGACCGTATAATTAACCGGAACACGTGGCACCGTTCGGAACTGATGTTCCAAGGATAATAAACATGAAATCAAGTGTGCATGCTAATGGGCGAACTTTGATTGGTTTTTCTAACAGAAATGTCTAATAATTTACCCATTTCCGACATCTATAGCGGCTAGTTTGTTTTATTAGCGAGAAATCATTATGCCATTGATGGAAACTGTATTGTTATTTGCCATTTTCTGTGAGATACGGGCTATGTACTGCTTGATTTTCCGTAAAGCACTCAGAAGATACTCCAGCCAAAATGTCAAAGTGGTTAGAAAAACATGATTGATATCAATATTGTAACTTAATTTGTAACTTGGTCTTTAAGCATGAAATAAATTCTTTAATCAGCCATTGCTTAGGGGTATCATATCCGAAGTATTTTAGCAGATGTATTGTTGTTTAAACGGGTAGCGACTTTGGAAAACATTTTGGGGTTCAGAATGTCCAACATGGGTTTGATTAAATACATAAATGGTAAATAATGCTTGATATGACACAGCGACAGCAATTACTTATAAAATCCTGACATAATTTGCACGTTCAGACTGTCAACAACGCCGGTTTATACCTGCTAACTATTACTGTAATCAGATGGAAGTTTTGTTCAATCATGTACACGTGTTAAGAGTACCACAATGGCGGTACTACCGTTCCATGCATCGCTATGCTAAGCAATACACGTGAAATTAATTAAGCATCTCTGCAAATTTTTGTTTTAATATCTAGAAACGTTCAATTAACGCAAAGTTAAGTGTGCAAGGTAATTAATTTAGCACACGAGTACCTGCTCTACTGCAAAAAACACACAAAACATTTATGCAATCTAAATGTAATAAATATTCGCGAGATAATACAGATGGTTAAAAGGTTTGCCCGTATTTTCATTGATGGAAATTAATACTGTCTAACCGGTTATGACGGGTCTTGAATTTCTGATTTATCTCAAATATAATATAATAGGTAAAGTAACGTTACACCAAATAACATTAAAAATACATCATCTACATTATTTATAAATCTTTCAAACTAATTTGAAGTATTAAAGCTTTTGTAAAATAATAGTTACATGAAAGAACTCGCTATTTCCATGTTGTAATGATGAGAGAGTGTACTCCTTGATTGTTATGTATGTTTGCATTATTTATTATGTAGTAAACAACGTTTTGTGGTTTTCCATTGTGTGATTTATGGAGATTTTGAACAACGTTTTTGTTACAAGGGGCACTTTAGACATTTCCTTGCTTACATTACGGTTTCATTTTTCACAGAAAAAAAATAAAGTGTGGCTTTCTTAAACACCATTGTATAAAATGTTCAAAAGAAATTACAGGAACTGAGTAATATTTTCAGAAAAAATGCTTTGTAACTTTGGTATATTTAGAAATTAACTACGAACCCAGAAATGGACCGTAATATATCAATTTAAGAAAGCTTGTAATATTCATTTTAAAAGGCGAAAGTGTGTTTAACCTATACAGTGCTGGCAGCAAAACTCCTTCAGACAGTTCGAAATTATATGGGGAAAAAAGTCTTACACATTTTGCAAATTTCGGCAATTCAGCAACATAGCATCTAGTAATAAATTAAGCAAGTGTATTTGAGGTTCAGCTTGGCCATTCCTCACCCGCTACCTGTCAACCCCGTCAGTTCTACATGTTTATACTTAAGATCCTCACACCTAGGTAGATAATTGATTCATGTATATATTAGCGGCTCCTTTGAAGTATATAAGAGCACTGTCTTTGAAGGTGAAAATAAATAGGATAGTTGAGATGACTAAGTAGACGGCCGACATGTCCAAGGACATATATACGCAAGTAAGTCCTTTACATTGTCTGAAAAATAATGTTTTCTGATACAATTGTCTATGCGACATCGAGTTTGAAACGAAACGAGGTTACGGTCACTACGTTGTGACGTTATTTCCGTACGTGTCTGTTTACCATTTAATACAATTTGAAGTGACTCGAGCAGCAGTTAGCTCGCCCCTTTGAATCCCTATTTCTTAAGCTGTTTACAGGACCTATGCAATATTCATGGGTATCGCAAGCGACTTCATAAACATCGCCTCCGTTTTGAAAGATATACATGTACATTCTTTTGCTTTGTATATACGTCGTACTAAGTTTTAGACAGGCAAAGATTGCGAAGGATTCTATCTCAAAGTTAACGCATTAACCATGGTCCTGTGAAATTTCTGAATATCTTTCATTTAGGGCAGTTCTTTAACTGTTCTAATGGGTGCTTACTAAATATCTGCTGACTTAACAGTGCAGATCATGATCATACTACAAAAATATGCCGGCTGATCATGGTCTGCGGTGATTGCAAAGGCAGGACCATTCGTCGTCGGCACTTTAAGTTAAGAAAGGACTGATTTGTCAACCCTATTATAGTGATTGTTTTTCTTTATTGAAATTAACCATATCGCCACCAGCACTCCATTAATCAAATCAAAATTCAAATACTTCATCTGATCAAGTGAACGCCTTTCCCTTTTCAAAATGACGATATGATATTTAGATGTTATTTATACATATGCCCGTCATAACAAACTAAGTTTTACGTTGTTTTCGATGCGAACGTATCTAATTAACGTCCTCAGATGATTTATACGTTATGCAAATGCTTAATCTTCAATATTAATAAACGCCGATTGTTTTCTGAAATAACACGCCGTAGAATGTGTAAATACGCTAGAATAAATGATAAATTTGCTATAATTTGTCACTATTTTGACATAGATTCGAGAGGTGTCGGTCGCGATATGGTAATATACAGTGTTATAAAACAGACCAATATATTCAATAACCCATTCTTCATTCATACAGTATTGATCGTATTGTAGATTTCCACGGATAACTTAAAGCATTTTGTTGTATTCTAATGAAATGCATTTTTAATTAAAGCCATGTTGTAACTGAAAAATGTCCCATCCAGCACACTAAAGAGAAAACAACACGCTGTACACAGTTACGGTCAGCCGTATAATCAATATGATATATACATGTAATATATACATCTTGTTAAAACAACTCAGTTCCCATTAATTGAGACTGAATCTTTTATAATTAGGTACCATACACCATCTACATCGTGCGCCCATTACATTTTGAGAGCACTACAACGCACTTATAATTACATGTTTTCTCTTTAAGGGGTAATGATTCGATTATAGTTATGCACTATTTTATTAACTCGACTAATTAATGAGCAATTCCACCACTAGGTTCTGGGAAATAGATGTCTCGTCTCGACTCAAAGTCTTTACAGAAACTATTTTTCGATTGAATGTTAAAATTAATATGGAGCTAATTGCACGGCCCTCTTGTATATTCTTTAGATATTGAAACAATTATTGTAATATCACTTCATTTGAGATAAAAAAAAATAATGAATTATTAGCATGTGCACGTTTTGTTTGAAAAGTCGGGGGACTATAAAAACTGTACTTTGTGTGCTCCGTATCATATTCAGACATCAAAATGGCTATTTATAGAAAATAATTCGTTAAGAATTATGTAAAAGTTAACATTTAATTAAACATTCCCCTTGATGGCTTTTCGATTGGCGCGAAAAAATGAATGTTAGTTCTAAGGACCCATACTGTTGGTATTAAAACTAAGTGGTGATAGAAATGCTTATATGTATGTTACAGAAACCACAATTTTATTATTTATGACATCCCGCAACGATAACGGACCCATTCCATAGCCTTGAGACTCCCACAGGGGTTAGAATACACTCAAACATTGTTATAACTTCAATTCAATTTTGAACCTTTGCAACTCTGCATATCAGTTTTCTTGTAGTTCGTAATACGATGCGGTCATTAATTGAAAATATTCCATCTTGCAATATGATTTGCGCTTAGATTTGGAATACTGCATTTCTGAACTATTTAAATTGAAAACAGAATGGAGATAGAGTTTTATCGCATTCATCTTAACAAATATTCATCCTCCGTTTTGTTAGAGCGATTGTTGTTTTTGACAAATGTTTTGTAATAATTTATCAAAACTGATTTAACAGATGTTAGAGAGCTTTATTTCGAAATACAACACAAACTTGCATTAAAAATATCATTAATTATTCTAGAATTAAATAAGATTTCCCCCCTATCAATTGCGATTAAGTTTTATAATATCACGTCATTAGATCATTATATAAGAAACACTGCGTAATTTATTCAGTTTGATTAACTGCAAAATTACCTTTGAAAAAAGGTACGGTAATACAAAATTCATTTGTAAAATAGAAACAGTTATGAATCAAGTTTCCAAGAGAAAGCAGACAGCAAAGGTGAGTTTGGCTTTTGTCCACCTACTAAATTGTTATTAGTTATAAAACGTTTAGCGGAAAATCTTGAGAGGGTTTTGTTTTATTGTTTCATTTCGATTTACGATCAGATGACAAATTTATTGCTAGAATTGTCGTAAACATTGCTTATAGATCGCTAAGCAAATATTTATTTAAACCACTCTTAATGAAATACCAACGAAAGTAAGGTGAGAAATAAAGTCCGACTTGGACATTTTCCCATGCTTTTGTGATTGAGAAAAGTCACTATCTTTTATCACCAAGTCCCTACCGTGTAGGCAGTTAGTCTTACTCTCCTTTATTCGGTAACTTCCGTATGATTGCGAAACGAAAATCGGTTATGTTCGGAAATATCCTTACAGATTTTGGAGTGTATATAATTATGACGTTTTCATACAAATAAAAGCAAAATAAAACAACAGAATAGACAAACATTTTCGCTCTCACACTAATTATTTGCCAATGAAACATTCTCTATTTTCATACACACTTTTCTAGAACTATTTTTTTCAGTTCGCGCAATAATATTTGCGTATTCCTTATTCTATGCCGTAGATCGCAATATGCCTCAGACTAAACAAATCATAAATATCCCACATAACCGTAAAATAGGCATAACTTTGATTTTATATGTCTTAACATTGACCGTCAGAATTTATTGGATACTTTATATGAATTGACATATATTGGTAGTACAATGGTAATAATGCCGCATTACAAGATGCATTTTAATACTCGCTCATAGTTAGGTTTATAGAATACAAGTTGTAACTATCAGCTTTAATGTCTGTGTAGAATCAGAGATGGAGCTGTGCTAACTGTAAGTTAATTGTTTATTTTACATCCGAGGTCACGGCATGCTTTGTGTTTATGGTCATAGATCTAATTGTTAATTGCGTGAAAGTGACTGGTTAGATTAGAGATGTAGAATATCATATTTTCACGCAATTTACAATTAAAACAGACATCTACATTATCTATTGAACATTTCCTGTTCTTGATGCACTTAGATATCTCACGCAGTACACTTGCCTGTCAATAAAGGAGGTGTTTTCTTGTTTTAGAGCGACTCAAGTTTATGTTTATGTCTACCTTGTTTTTGATAATAATTTTACCTAGCCAAGGTCAATCATTGATATAAAATAGCGATCCATGTGAATCGAATATACATCTGACCACGGGGCAAGTTTTCTTAGTCAAACAAGAGACATTAAAAGACGTCGGTGAATTTGGAACCGCAAATTATTCAAAATCCACGAAAAGTCTTATTTGATTAGTTTTGGAATTGCTGTAGACGATATTCTTGTAGACATAACATATATTTTCTTTGCATTTCCTTGACTGTATAGATCCACCAGAGCTTAAAGTATTCATGCATAAAAAAAGACATCAACAAACTATTCTCCGTAGCGTATACAAGCATTGAAATCTTAACCACTTGAACAACACGTTTCGCCTATTGTAATCTACAATAAGATGTATATCCCCCTGTTTATATACAGTTACTTTCTGAAAACCTCAAGTTGTAATGTGAAATATAAGTCTGTTAACCACCCACATTGCCCGGTAAACTCCGACTACGCGACTTGAAACCATCTTCCAGCTCAACGGGAGCGAACTATAGAAAACGCACGAAATGTGCGTATCTCATTATTTTAACAGCATCTCGCCATCTTGGAACCTACTAAGTACTCTTTCTTTCAGACAAGCGCTTGCGATATCTTATATTTCATATATATCAAAGAAATTTCTCAACTGGCAAATGGACATTCCAGATAGAGTTAAACGGTAGCCTCGTAAATATTATGTTAGGGATCCAAAAAGGCATGACATATCATTTTTCGTTGTTGTTTCTTCCAAACGCTCAGTGCACCTGTTTTGAAACACATCGCTGTTAATTTACACGAGCGCCGTCACATGATCCGTGAAATATATATCTATTGTTTCAACAGCGATGTGGAATTTATACATTTAAAAATTGATAAACAATGTGCAAATGAAGGGCAAAAATGCAAATCTTTTATGGAAATAGAATAGGTTGGGTTAAATAAAGGCATATTTGACATCGATCAGTGCTGGCACAGGGTTTTCTGAATGACAGTATATCAAATAGTCAATATATTAACAGTTGTTAATGAAGATATCATGCGTTATTAACTAACTTGTTAAAGCCAATTTGTAAATACAGATTTATTCAGTAAAAGATTTGAGCAGCAGTTTAAATCTGCTTTAATGGAACCCTTGATATCATACTTCCTGTAACAAGTCCGTAAAACCACATTCCAATTGTCTACCATTTACTGACCTTAATATGATTTTGTTCCGTGTGTTATTTTAACCGTGAGTTTCTGTCTTACAAACCTATGTAATTAATTATTTCTTTGGCCCTCGCTTGTAGGTATATGATACCGTATTATAAAGTATGAAATATGATAATTTTGAGTTGCAGTAAATTATACTGGCAAATGTTTCAAAACTACGGGACGTCTGTCCCCATTAATGTCCCTTTAAAGGAATCAGACGCGACCTTGTCCACATATATTCCTATTTCCTCACACATGACTTGACTAATATGCAGAAGAGCTGCCTTAGAATTGAATAGAAGCTGCCATTCCGACCATAAAAATTTGAGTTACTACCGACGGCCAATTATTTATTTCTGTACACAGCATAGAATAAAAGCCGTTACGGATATTCCGGTATTGGGATATTCCAATCAAGCCTACTCAGATTATATTGTGTTTGTTCATCACGGGATTTATTGATATTTATCTAATTATTCACAATTTTATGGTTTCTATCTGTCTGCCAATGATTGTCCTAGGTATTTACTGAGTCGGTATCGGCCGTTAACTCTCTTATGATGCTTATTTTTTCCCTTATAAATTTACTCATTTAGCCATGATACTGGGTAATTTATTATTTTTCTCATCACTACAAAATAAAAGGTGAACAAAACAACACAATTTTGTCTTTGAAAGAAACTTTCATTTCATGTGTTAGATACAGTGAAATAATAATGCAAGAATAATGATGTATAGATCCCTAATCTATAACAATCATTTAAAAAGAGTCCAATGAAAGCGTTAGCATTGTTTTGCAACTTTAAAATCTAGAAAACACGGAGAAAACACGGTTCCGTACGAGCTTTATAGGCGCTCGTATCCAAATTTGGGTTCAAACTCGGAACCTCTGCTTGAAGCGACCGGGTAACGTATTATGCAAACAAAACATTTTCCTTCATTTTTACCTTCTTCAATTTGCTCAACTTTGAGATTAATGCGTATGACCTCACAACTTAAATAAAAACTTTCGTACAAAAAGACTATAAATTACCTGCAGAGTTTGTATTGTATCCTTCGGCGACATTTAGACCAGTGAAACTTTCCCTCCTTTCAACAACATCAAAGCAGTTGTCATGACAAAAATCATTTTTCAGTACTCGGACTTCTTATTTATGGCTGTATATCTAGTATGATATGAAACACCAACGTTGTATACGAGTCAGTGCATGTGTTGTGGTTTTCGGACAGCATGCTTTATTTGAACACAACATGAAAAAGGGGACAGTTTTCACCTTTAGCGCCAGTATCATGAGTAGGCAGTTTTATAATGCATTTTGTGATTGACAAAAGTATTCGTTTTCGTTTTTCATTTTGCTATAGACCTCATATACAATAAATTATGAATTGTTATGTTTTGTACAATTTGTAGCATGACGTAAAAGTTAATCTAACTTAATGTTTTGACAGTTAAACATCGCGATAACTGGACCAGTGTGTGCGCTTATTGTATGTACTTCTAATGATCAATTCCTTAAATGTCCAGTTAACGGGGAAAGTCATAAAACCCTTTCGATACAGTTTAAATACTCGAGTATTTCATAGATTAAAAACGTTATATTAATAAATGGAAAGCTACAAATACAGTAAATAAACTAATAAATAAATAAATATATATATAACAATTCTTGTTTCTAAATAAATAGAGATTCTTCTTTTTATGACTGGAACTTCTATTTATAAGTAAATGTAAATAGAGATATAAGGACAAATAGACTTCTCCCAAATAAACAAATAACTAAATAAATAAACACGTAAATAAATAAATAAATATTTCTTATGATAAAAGAGATTTTGAAATACAAAAAATAACGTAGTTATATCTACATATCTACATATTCAATACACATTTGACAAATGTGGGAAAACAAAGATCTTGACATATATGGTGATTAATACATCTTCAAATTTGACAATATTATGCAACAACAATATGTAACCTGACAATAGGTATGCTCCCAAAAACGTTCAAACGTCCTTTTCCGTTTTCTCACCAATTTGTCACAAACACGACAAAACGTCGATCGGTCAACTAAATCATTTATCGATTAACGTAATATTGACTTTATGACGTAAATATTTTGATAACGACCGGGGTCGCATGCTTCAGACGTTTTTTTAATCAGACAGTGATGGATAAATCAGAGAAAATTCTGACGCGAACTAGACGTTTTTTGTCTGCTACAAAAATGAAGGACAGCTTTTTGCTACTAATTTCGATAGATAGCTTAATGACATATATGCATTATTGAACAATTAATATGCTTTTTATTTCTTTTATATATACATATTTACTTTAACATGGACGTGTAAAATTTTCAATGTTAAAAGCGTTACATGCAAACTCCTTAATTATTTTGAATCGAAAAAATTATGAAATGTCGGGTCATTCACTATCTACTAATTAATGTGAACATGAAGTAATGAAACCTATTTTTTGCTATTAATTTTGATGTTATATGTATTCATGCTTTATTTTAAAAACTAATTCTTTCTATACGCAATCATATTTGATTTCCCAATGTAAAGATATATAACAAGTATAAATCAGTACAAGCGACATGGTTTGCCCTCACTACGCGCAACAATGGAGTAAATTTACAAATTATTTCTTCCATACTGATATCCACTGTGAGCCTCTGTGAGACAAATTGGAATCGATTACCTAGTCTAAACTATGGACGAAGTGGTCTCACATTGTTCACAGAACACATTAGTCTAGTGTCCAGAGAGTAATAACTTATTGACGGCAATTTTACGATCTTCTGAGACACTAGACACTCGAGAACATGGAGTGCAGGGCAAACTTACCGTGTGTGTGTGTGAGAGAGAGAAGTGATATGGTCTTAGATCCTTTTTATTACTGGAACACGACCTGTCTTTAATATTGCAATGGATGTTTCATCCGGGTTATTCGCTTTTACTGATTTAGATATTGACACTTTTACCAATGACAATACAGTATCTTGGGGGAAACAACATTGAAAGTGATCTCTGCATTCAGAATGATCACATTTGTGAGAAAAATATAACTTTTTACAAAGATCACTTATTACTGTCTTCGGGGGACTGCTTTGCTTTCATTTAGCGGGCGTTTTCGAAAACTTGAACCGTTTTATTCAACTCAATTCAAGTCTTTGCTACTCTTATAGTGTCATTGATAAAAGAAATAATCTATATACATACGACATTGTTAAGAACATGTGACAATGTAGGAATTTCAGAGTTTCAGTTCATGATATGGAACATACATCAACATCTGATGTAATCAATGTCATCATTTTGATTTTCATTCATGGGTAAGTAAGAACGATTTCCTTTTATATTTTCAGAAACAAAAGGTAGAAAGAAACGAAAGCCGTACACCCGTTACCAAACTATGGTTCTAGAGAACGAATTTTTGAATAGTTCTTATATTACGAGACAAAAACGTTGGGAAATATCATGTAAATTACAACTCACTGAGCGACAAGTTAAAGTCTGGTTTCAAAACAGGCGAATGAAAAGAAAGAAATTAAATGAAAGAGCAAAAAATAGACTCAGAGAAGAGGCTGATATTAAAGATGTTCCCCAATTACCACAAGCACATAACCAACATCCGCAGCATTCTTCTCTTGCTGCACACTCTCATTCTGCGCTTGCGCAACAACACTTACAAGCCTGACGATTGGTCAATTAGTTTAGGGGGTTATCTCAAAACATGATATTGTCTGAAAAATGACTTGGTTGACATGGCGACTCGACCAAGTCAAAGTGCTAATCGTGATGAGGAAGAATTTACTGTTACGGTGCTTGAATAAACAGTCATATTGTTTATAGAACAGCTTCAGCTGGGTGTTACACCTTAATGTCTGAAAACATGGCGGCTATGCCAGTAGCTCCGATCTCTTGCCAGTTTGGAAGGTCTTTGCTCAGAGTATTTAGAGCATAATGTCCCATTCGGATCAGATATTTAAAACTGGTCTGAACAAATTTACGTTATTACACGTTGTGATTTAAAATTCCATGAGTTATTTAATATTGTGTACATAATATATGTATAGTTATTGTGGACTGTGTAGAAGTATTTAAAAGTGAGAGTTTAAGTGCTAATGTGTTGTGTTGGGGAACGTCTCATCACGGACTACTTTCTTTGATGGACTATATTTGCATCATTCATTGAATTGCCAGTGCCATTCGACCTAACTTAATTGTGGTTTATGTGATATTTCCCTTAGTTCATTGAATCTTAATATACAAGAGCTGTTTGTAAATTGATTCTTAAGAGCTGACGAATGGTAACGGCGTACTCACCGAAAACTGAAACAAGAATCAGCAGCGTCACCATGACAACAGCAACGCCAAGAATTTCAGCAATGGCCACGTCGAAAGAAAAACAGTATTATACTTTGCCTTTTTGAGCCGAGAGTTCAAATCGACGGATGGGTAGGAAACATCAGACGATAAAATCAGTTTCATCGTGAGTCATTATATGAGCACGTGCTTTGAGTGATGGCCCATTCCACTGGAAAATTAACACTGCTTTGGAAAGCTAGAAAAGCTTTTATATTATACAATAAAAAGTAGATGTAGTGGTGGTCCTTGATTTTGTAAAAGCTGCATTACTGTGGTCGACAGTGCTTGCAAGAACAAAACACTGATAATCACATCTTTGATCGTAAAAGTATATTAGTATGCTGAAATGGCAAAAGTAAAAAGCATGCCTAGTTCTTGTTAATGTCAAATACGAAGCATATAATCTTAGTACTGTATATTATACTTTAAAGCCCCCAATTTTAATTGATAAACTATTAACTATCTACAGACGAATTCATAACATTAATAGCCGGAAAAAAACCAGTAAATGAATAAATAAATGAATAAATAAATGAATAAAACAAAGACACGGAATCATAACCGCGTCATTTCTAAAACGGGAAGAAAGTATTTTAATGATTCATTTATTTGTCAAGGAACGGTAATGCTTTTTCCTTCTGTCAATTTTAAGGAACTTCTGTACACACGAATGTAAATATCGTTATTGTTTAAATGTGCACTAGCAATACTCCCTGTTTTTGAATATAAATGAAGATTATATGTGGTAAAACTGTATGTAATACATGTTTACCAAACTTGTTTACCGTGAATATAAATGCAGTGTCTATTTGTAAAGACCAGTGCTTCTTTTTGTACAGTCAGATGTTTCTATGTCTCTGGCAAAGTTTCTGAATATAAAAATCGTATTTTCCCAAACTATTACACGTGTTTTAATTTTAAGAAAACGCCCATTAATTATTGCTCCCAGTTCTTGCATTGTATTTCATACAAAAAGCAAACGAACCTTTTTTCTTTTTCTAATTTGACACACCAAACCACGACTTTAAATGTTAAATGAGTTTTAATTGAATTTTAGACTTGAAAACAGAATCGTGTAATAATTCATACTGATGTGATAGTACTAGTTGTACTTGTGGAATGGAATTCGGCATCAGAACGAACCCATGACTGACATACTAGACAATGCAGGCACACCCATGCTTAAGGTAGCGGCACAGCTTTGAAATATTTTTTCCACAGTTGTACACACACATGTTAGGGACTTACACAGGTACATACCTCAAAATGACGACGGAACAGAAGAGAAAAAGACGCTTTTAACTTAAGAAAAATTAAAACAAAATGATAACGTTCTTTCCTTGTTTTTTTATATTTTTTTTTTCCATTCAGATTTTATAGTGTTTTATATCTTTACTCAACATTGCTCAAAACTTAAAAAAATGAAGTTTTCATGGATTTTGTTTCTGTGCTTCTTTGATTAGTTCCACAGGGGTGTACCGCTACCTTAAATATATCTGACATGTTACCTCATATTATGTATTATTTGTGACATGGCATTTTTGTATTGTTTGAATGTTTATTGAATAGACAAACTATGAAACCATTGTTCTGAATAATAAAATAGATTTACAAACACAATTTGATATTCTTGTCTATCAGATAATCTTGTATTTCCTGGGAGGCTGAATATAAACAGGAATAATAATAACTTTATGTTAAAGCGTTATAGCGAAAAATCGTCCATGTTGTCGACCCTCCAAAGTTTTGTATTTTAACTGTTGTAAACTGTCGCTAAAACTAAATATTTTATCTGTAAACTTTATTTCAAGTTAAGCTACCCTTCAAAGTGTCTCTCATAGTTTTAAGAATACCATTTAGCACTGATTTATTCTCTTAGAAAAATGAATACTTCTAAAAATTAAATTCAAATGCACGAATTTGAATAGCAATCTTATTTGTATTGAACATAGTGAAACTCTTTTTTTTCATTTATGTTAGCTAAAATGAGAACTAATTCATTATCTCTTTTATGTTTTCAAAGCATTCATTATGTTTAAAGCATCTGACTTCATCGTAATGCAGTAGAGGCACTTTGAAGAAATGGAATATAATTCCCCCCCCCCCCCCCAAAAAAAAATCAAAAGAAGAATATTATGAAGATTAGCAAAAGTTCAAATAATAAAACATGTAACTTTAAAGGACTTGTAATAGCATTATACACATCCAGTCATCTACTCTTTTCTGTAAAGACGTCTCTATCAGTAGCAGAACGAAACTGATTTCTGTAACGAATCTGATTTCCAGATGAATGATAATTTGCATATGGATGTTAGAAGCTGAAAAAACCCGTGAACAATAGACAATTGAACGGTTGATGCTTTTATCCACACGTTTTGTGCTTCGATTTTTACACCTTTTTTTACATTAATAGCATTTTTATCTCCGTCATAAACATATGGCTTGCGTCGAATCAGTAAAGAAAAATTATTAATTGAAAATAAATGCGAATTAAAGGCAAGATCATGTGAGCAACAGTCGAATGACGAATTTTTTTTTACTGATATCATGACAAGCAATGAAATGGTAATGATAATTGTATCGAAAAGTTCCCTTTCAATGTAGTAGAAAAAAACATTAACAAAGATTAGGTTTTTTTTTCACCTTAATTTTCCTAATGTTTTATTCGTTTAATTTGTTTTGCTATTTACTTCTGTTACAAAGAGCGCAGAACCTTTTCACGGAGGCTCATTCTTTTTCCGTAACACGTGGAATAGGTTTACCAACGATGAAAAGGGACCATAACTCTTAGACTCAATTCTGAAACATTAGGTTTCAATACAAGTGCAGCGCAGACCTCAGTTTGAAATAATGCTCCATCAAAAATCGTTCCATGCGCTTTAAGTTTCTATCATGCACTTCTGCACTGAAACTTTGAACGCCCTAGTAGAGTGCATTTTGAACGCCAGTTTTCATGTTTTGTTAATTAGAAAATGACAAAAGCCACCATAACATGGACGAGAGTTTGCGTGCTTCATTAATAGCGGTCATGTAGATAACATCACTTAACGATTCTGTTTCTATGGAGTGTTTTGTCCGCCTGTCGTGAACATTATTTAAATTACATTGTATCTGCAACAATATAACGGCCGAAAAATTCGTGGATGAAATATTTGTAATGTGTATGCATATATAACCGAGAGAATGTAAGATGACATAACGAATTCCAACAAACTAGGAATTAAGTTAAACCTTTGTTAAATCTCGATTGCGAAAAACTTAGATCAAACGCATTCCAGACATTAATCATTGAATGAAACAATACCAAATCATCGAAAGAACCAGCAACTTTCAATACTGATACCCATTTAAAGCTTGGAGTCCTGAGGGTCAGTACCAAAAATGACTTGAGTAGACTTCGGACCCTGTTCCTATAGGTTGCAAAGTTAGACCACTGATACAATATTTGTCCTTTCTTATAACCGTTGTTATTATACTGCATACATTTTTGTAACTGCAGTCGCAACTTTATTGTATTAGTATAGAAAAAGATAAAAAAAAAAAAACGCTTACAAATTAATTCATCAACACCAGCAAACACAACGCTTACCGACAGACAGTCAGACGCTCATACAGAAACAAGGATACCCCAGTAATATGATGCGTTCATATAGACACGAGATGAACATACATAAAACAGTTACTGTTCTACAAACAAAATTATATTGAAACATCGTTATCCAAACATTTGAAGAAATAACTCCCACACTGTGGTACCAGGGGAAACTATTTAGAGTTCACGTTTGACATTCCAGATATTGACCTGTTAACGACAAAATTCCATTGTGGTTTAGTCTGTCACCCTGTCGTCTCTGTTATTAAATTTCATACCAGCTTGTCAACATTTCTGCAAAAGATAAATGACGACTTCTTTGGAAAACTTCTTTCGAAGAAGAAAGTGACCTGACAGTATTTCCCTGAAGTTGGCGGCCTAGCGGCCTGGTTATCCTGACAGTTTGAGTTTGAAATCTAGGTTATGCTAAAAACATCCAACCAAAGTGATAACACAATCGAACAAGATGGCTGATCTGACTGAAAGAAGTGTCGATGCATCTAGCTTACGTGAGATCACGGCGAGCTTTAACGACCGGTGGCTGTCCGTCCGTCATCTATACATTCTTCTAGTAAACATAACGGCATTCCCTCATCGCTAACTGTTGTGACTTTATAGCAACCATCCTTCCTTCTAACCATACAGAACTCTGCATTTGGCACCCAAAAAATCTTTCCGACAGAAGTCACGGCCACAATTTCAAACTACTTTCACTCAATGTTAATTCGGTGACCTAAATACCAACTTCAAATTATTCTTGTTCTAGTACATTGTCAACTCACGATCGGGATGGTTTCCCATATTTGGTTACAGCAGAAACATTTCTTGTCTGTATACTTCTATGATTTCCAAATAATTTCATAAAAACTATTTTGGTGGCCGAAAGTTCTTTAAATTATTTGGGTTCAAGAAAAACCTGCAACAGGTCGGAGCTATCCTTCCTTATATTTGTATAGTGCAGATTGAAACCAATGACACGCTTTTGGACTAAAAGCAGTATTTCTTATGTGATCCTCTACAAGTTCTTCAAATGAGTTTGGCTCGTAACAAGATGACTGGAAGAAAGGGTGACCCATTTCTATAAATGCCTAAACAGAAACCACTAAACTACATGCATTCTTTTCATTTTTGAAATCAAGTCATGGAAACAACCCTTATATTAGCTTCTACCACTATTGTTTTTATTAAGAGGCAGTAATTTGTCAAACATTATGGCTGCCAGAGAAACATTTTAAAATAGTTTCAAAGAAACGCTTTAAAAAGCATACCGTCATCTGCCTTTGCTACAAGAGATACTCTTACACAGTGTTTAACAAAAGAAAGTACAGAAATATAATTGTTTTAAAACTCAAAGAAATGAACTCTTAAAGATCTGATGATGATGACCATGATGATGAATAATTCTGATGATGATAAGGAAAGTGATAATAATGATGAAAATTCCCAACGCTGATGTCGAGAACGTGTTTTTGGCAGGCCTGATGATAATTGTGATGATAATTGACATTTCAACAAAGCCGATGACATCGAGAAAGGACTGGAATGACGAATCTAATAATATGCGACGCATTATGAACGAGAAAGGGTTATAATGACAGAAAGTTGTAACACTAATTACTTCCATTTCTAAAAGTCATTCTCAGATGCTATCAATAATTCCAAGATTATTCTAAAGGAAATCTGACGCCGTGTGGCCTAGTGTTTTACGATTGTGTAACGCTTAGCAGGAATTTGAGAAGAGATATCAATGGTTCTATTATATGTGTGGTGGAAAGTAATCGAGAATTGCTCAGGCTTCCCTGTGGAAATAATTTAAAATCTTACAAAAATGATTAAATCTATATCGCCGACAAGATAAGATGCCGTAGCTGCCATCACAAATCCCTGGGTACTGTGTAAGATTTTATATTCATCTACTTTTGTTGGCGCTTCTTCAGTAGCAGAGAATTGATTAGAATTTATCAAATGATTTGTTTTTGTTTTCTTCCACTAGAGAGTTTATAGTCGATTTAAATCATGACTAGTTTCCATAAAGCTAATTAGATGGATTATTTTATAGAGCCAGGAAAATAAAAATAATATGGTGATAAGGGAGAAAACAAGATCGTTTCTCTGTCACATTAGATAGCAAAATTCTATTTAGATTAATTTCACTGGATACTGCTAAGAAGTTAAGGTCATAAAAAGTTTTCTCTGGTTCTAACTCCTGCTTTTTTCCAGCCTGGTTGGTAAAACTGCTCTCGGTACAAAATAAAAAACCATCTAAAAAGGTGTTTTATTCAAAATGGACGTACTGTATTAGGATATTTGACAAGTGAGATCAGTAAAACGCAGTTAATCCCTACATAGCTACTGCTATTATTAGCCAACAGGAAATGAAAATATACGATGGGGCTAGACGCCAAAGGCACTAAACTGGTGAAAAATGTCCTGTTTGGTCTAAAAATTAGCTATTACAGGACTTGTCAGTGTGAGATGTTCAGCCGTTACATGAAATGTTTCCCTATCAAAGATAAGACAACCGATTTCAGAAATATCACTTATATTTTAAATAACATTTACAAATTGCAATGTTTTCAATAAAGCAAATCATTGCTACAGCTTCAATGAAAAGAATGCCAAGATCAGAGTTCAAACTGCAACAGAAGGGATTCGGGACACAACTTCAGTAGGCCTACGTTGTGTTATTCTCCTATGCCGGTCATTAAAGGCAAAACTCTTTTACACTTATTGTCGCTGAATTCTGCCAATTCAAAACAATCCTATTTATTAATGTCATAGTCAAACTTTACGGTCCAGAATGCAAGGACTTAAAATGGGTTTGTTTTATGAGGCATGTCTGGTAACAACAAGATGTTTCTAAGGAAAAAGTCACTCGAGAAGGATTGCTCCATCTGTATTAAAGGCCACTATCTTTTAAAACTTATTTTATATTCTGAATGTAAACGACTTTCGCTATATTGCTCTGTTAGAAGCAAGCCATAACCAACAAAGACGGGGAAAATATCGCGGGTCATCCCGTTTCAGAAGGTCTGATTTCTGATTAATCTTCAACGCGTTACAGACACTAAACTATCGTGGGCACGTAAAACCAAACCATACAAGTTAAAGAATCAGGTTTACTTTTGTTTTATTTGCCCATATCATTTCATTAACAATTTTGTTTTAATCATACAACTTATTGCACTGTTAAGTCAAGTGTATATTGTCAAACCGATCTGAAGACCTGATCCAAGTCTACCGACAGGTTGAGGTCGTTAATGCTGTGGCAATTTCCTTATTGTCTCTGCAGAAGTTGATTTGTATCTTCGTTTGCCCTTCAAAACATTTCGATAGTTTAATAGTTTGAGTTTTGACTTGACATAGGAGTGTTGCGTTCTTTGCATTTATATGTTATAAGACTATATTACAGGAATAGGCAAATTTATTGCGAGGACGCGTCAGCGAACCGAAGCAATAAGTTTGTTTATTCCTGTGATATGGTTCCAGATTGTACAAGCTTCACATGGCTGCCGCGGCTCTCTCACTTTGTAAAAATGACCCCGACACTGAACACTGGCATAATGTTGCGTTTTATTTCCAATTGTGTAAGTGTGACCTTCACTTATGCTTTTAAAAAACCCCACCTTTTCTAAGAAATCACTTAAAAGCTTATATTAACAACAAAGCCCAAACACGAAGTTTTGCTGTAATAGTTTATATAATATTTTGTGTTCTTCTCCGTTAGGCTACAGACCTAGTTTTCAAATATGAACATGAAAATAAGTTGACAAGCCCTCATTGAATGAAATGTTACATATCCTTAGTCATGGTATATATACTAGATTATACCCCTTTTATGCAGCTACGCACCTATGATTAAGCGCGCATCATGACGTCTTGTTATAACAAATATTTGAGTGCAATAATTATATTATGCTATAAAATTATTACAACCTGTAAAGGAAGTACTTTTACCACGATCGTTGGTGTATAGTATTGCGCCGTTAAAAGTAGAATTTGTATGAAGCTCTTATGTAAAAACTCCACCATGAGTGAAATATTTATAACCCGGACAAGACCTGAATGTTGGTTGTACGAACGGTAGGAATTTAAGGACATTGTAAATGAAATAGACGTAACCACTCATGAGAATTCAGAAAATTCAATTTCAAGAAGCATCATCTAATAAAGTATTTCTCGGGTACATTGTGTATTTTTTCGTCAATAGCAATTATTTCCACGTTTGCCAAACATTTACCCAGAATTCCATTACAAGAAACAATACAATTCTTAACAAATTATCGGAGAAAAACCATGCAATTTACGTTGAGAAGGAACGTGATTTCTAACGCAGTACCGATGTAACGTCGTTTCTGATTGGTCACGTCATTTATATTTGCGACTATTAAATAACGTATACTGTATATAGTCGCAAATATCAAAATTACAAAACAATTAACCCAATCTTAATGGTTGTTAAATTTTTTAACGGCGACGGCGACCATTAAAACCGTATATACGGTCGCAAATATCAAAATCATTAAAAAGTTAACCCTTGTCTAACACACAATGTTTTTAAATGCGATAATAAAACGCCTATCGATTTTTGCGACTATATATACGTTATTTAATAGTTGCAAATATTTTTAACAACGAGGGCATAAGCCGGAGCTGTTAAAACTGTTTGCGACCATAAAAACCGTATATACGATCGCAAATGTAAAAATCACTTAACAAATTATCGGAGAAAAACCATGCAATTTACGTTGAGAAGGAACGTGATTTCTAACGCACTATTGACGTAACGTCGTTTCTGATTGGTTGCGTCGTTTAAATTTGCGACTATTAAATATCGTATAT
>JAUMHA010369878.1:0-13410 GCA_032359765.1 Saxidomus gigantea | reverse complement strand
TCTTCACAAGTTTCTCCAGTCAGATGAGAATGCCATCACTTTATAATCATTCAAACTCATCTGTTATATTCCTTTTTTCCAATTTTCATTTTGATATGTTAATGTGCAAAGGCCTATGTTATTTAATAATAGACCTTTGGCATTTGTGCTGTTAAAATGATAGTTTTGAACTGGCTGTAGTATTACTCCAGAAGAAAATCTAAATTTGCTGCAATTTAAATTATTACCTATTGACTTATGAGTCAAACATTACCATTATGTTTATTGAAACAACAGAAATGTTTCTACTGGATGAAAAAATAAGTTTTTCACCACTTTCAATCTTACCTAGGAATGAACAATTTTAAAATAAGCATAGATATCATACCCCTGCCCTTTATTTGACCTAATTTAGTAAATATTTTGATGGTATCTTACCATCATCAAATTCAAATGCTGGGTTATCTCCCTCTAGATGCGGACCAGCCTGCTCCTGCTCCTCCTGGTCTGGAACATACCCAGGGTTGATAGTTGCCATCTCACTGTCGCCGAGATCCTGGGAGCCAAGAAGACTTGGCTGACTGCCAACTACTGAACTTCCTGATGCTGGATGTCCTTAATACCAAGTATCATATATTAAGAGTTTTAAACATTTATTGGTTAACCAGCTGATTTAGAAAGTTGGGTGATGTTCTAGGTAGTCCATTAATGACTGATAAAGTTCAGTCAACACCTTTAAAGCTACATGCATTTCTAGCCCACATTTACAAAATATGAAATTCAAATGTACATTGTGTTCAAAAGTGATTTTTAATCTCACTTTTAACTAATAACTTCATGAACTGTAATATTACGAAAGGGACATACCTGTAGGTGATCTACCCCTTCCACTATGGGAGGACCCTGCAGAGGTAGGTCTTTGTGGTGACAGGCTCCTCCCACTGTGGGCTGATGAAGGTCTCCCATGTGGTGAGAGAGTGCGACTGGGAGAGACAATTCCTGTATGATCCCTTCTAAGGGAGGCAACTGAGCCAAAGAGACTGGAGGCTGATGATCCTGGTCGGCCTTTCCCAGACTCTTTACTGCTGGAACTTGACTGAAAGATAAATTAAAGCTGACGTTTAATGTCCAGTGCCATTCTAGAGTCTGTGTTAACTTATGTGGTGCCAAATAAAAGAACTGTTTTTTTCATTAGTTAATTTTAAAAAATGTATCTTGAAAGTGAAAAACAGGTTTAAGATGTTTGCTAAAATACTGCTTGGAAGAAAAACCTACTGAGATACAGATCTTACTGGACCTATTCCTATAGAAAGTACACCTACATGACATATATGAGTAGAACAATTCACAATTGCTCAGATGTATATATGTGAAAAATAACAACAATGGCGGTACATTGTTCTATTTCTGCACCATCTCAGCACATGGACGGCACTGTGAGACACAAGAGGTGCCAGCAATAGTTCAATTTTAAACTTTGTTATGTGCCCTAGAGTCGTAAAATATTAATTACTTTATACGAAATTGTAAAAACACTACAGGCACAAAAGTGCAAAGTAAATGCTGTATAAGGCAATATTGACACCTGTAAGAAATACTTATAGAAAAGTCAGCTATTTGTAAAAAATACTTATCACATAATACAAAACCAGAGCAAATTTTACAGAACACTTACACTAGATAGAGCAGATACTGGCCTGGGGGTCTGTCTATCAGATGAAGTCACGTGACCAAATTTCACTTTGCTGAAAGGTACCTGTGGGATATGATCATCATCTTCATCACTGTCTCTAGGTTGTTCCTCGGGCTCAACAACTGGCCTAAAAATAGAGTTATAATACATATAGGAAATTATATATGACCTGTTTTGCTTTTTTGAAAAAATACTTTAAAATAGTTTTGTAGTGCATATTTTTACTTGATTTTTGACATGTAGAAGTTACAGCCCAGACATGAAATATTGCTATAGATGTATTGCTTCAAATGAAGCTATTTAAAAACTGCATGCATGCAGAAGTAATTGTCAAAAAACAAAATATTGCTATGTAACCCAAAGTAACAGGATTTGGCAAAAACAAAGAGAAATGTACAAACCTACGTTTCCACAAACTGGTCAATGACCAGTAGCGATCTAAAAACAACTGATGACAAATGGCATTTGAAAGAGGGCACATGAATATCTATTTAAATGGTATGTAACGGTTCAATGAAACTACCATATAATCTGCATGGTCTTATTGGAAAGGTGTAGTTGATTATGAGACTTTGAATTTCAGTACATGTGTACCAGAATGGTGATAAACTTCTTCACTGGTTTTTGCCACAAATGCCATTCCAACAACTTCTATTCACACCGACTGGGACAGACTAGCTACCTTGATGGATCAAGTTTATATTAAACTGAGCTGATACACACGCTGATCTGAATCTATGTGTGTAGTGAATTTCCAATATCAGAGCTTAGTTGCACTACTTACGGCTCTAGGTCAATGATGCCCACTTCAGGTAAGTTCTCCAACATGCCCTGAACATTGTCTTCTTCCTGAAGTCACAGAAGATATCTGACATCATTTCACATTCATTTAACAAAACCATTTGGCCTTATAACTGGAAAGTTTATGTGAGCAGAGTGTCTTAAAACTGCTTGAAAATTGACACATTATAATTTTTGATGCTACTGCTAGCCTCAAATCAGAAACAAATTTAAACTTTCTCACTAGCTAAAGAATTATCTAACGAACTTCAGTGTACCAGGTTTATGTGCTTGACAGGACCGGTACCGCAGCTAACAAAATACAAATACAGTGATACAGGGGCATTTAAAATTTTAGAAGCCAGATCTATGTTGGTATAGAGCAACTAAATGTTATTATAGTACCTCTGTAGATTCAGCATCAGTGGAATTATCAACAATCACATCTAAAAGATCATCTGAGTAGTTGCCACCAAAAGGTTGTGGGTACAAGTCTTCGTAATATCCATCCTCATCTGTAACGGTTCATACCAACACAATTACAAAATCTCAAGAAATAAAATGATTGTTATCATATAAATAACACATGCAGTAGAAGAAATATCTTTATTATTGATTTAATTACTCTCCTGTCATTTTTTACTTCTTTCTATTCATCATTATTGTATTTATAAAAATCATCAATATAATTGTTCACAATGATGATCAGGGCCATTTGATAGGATTTTAGCAGAATTTTGCTTTAAAGTTTTTGAATAACTGTAGTATTTAAACCGATTTCTTAGAAGATGGACAAATTAGAGTATAATAAAATAAGACTGCTGAAATTTGCATGTTTGCTTTTATATTTATAGTGTCTCAAATGATGTACCAATTTGCAAGTTCATACTTTCAATTCATTTTGTAAACAAATGTAAAGTCTTCAAATAGATATCTTTTTGCATGTTATCTCAATTTTTAGATGTGTACTCAAATTAACTTAAATACAAGGTCAGCTCTTGTGACATTAAATACAAGGTCAGCTCTTGTAACATCAAATACAAATTCAGCTCTTGTAACATCAATACAAGGTAAACTTTTGTAACATCAAATACAACATCAGCTCTTACAACATCAATACAAAGTTAGCTCTTGTGAACAACCATGCTTATTCTTGAGAAAATGCAAATGAACTGAATGTAACAACAAAACATTTGGCAAATACTGTTACCATGGAAACTCTGTCATTTAGAAAACCATTTCATAGTTTGTTACAAAACCTGTACCTGTCCTGGTCTCTATCATACTTGTGCAACTCAAACTATGATGTACTTCTTCAGTAAAAGAACACTGAAATTGCTGTTTACCTTCAAATTCTTTATCAGCAGGTAGGGCTGGCCACATTTTCTCAACAGCTGGTTGTAGAAGCTTCTTCTTAGCAAAGTTCTCTGATCGTCCATTCAAGAACAAACCTGCACAAATAACTAGTTCTTGTACATTCATTTACTTAAGCCTTCATTATCAGTCTGCTCAAATGTCTAGCAGACAAAAATGAACTTGTATACTGTGTATATAATTCATTCCTTCAAACAGTGACATACATTCTTATGAGGATGTTGTATAAAAACAAGAGGGCCATGATGGCCCTATATCGCTCACCTGACAACCATTTGCTATAATAAAAGGGGTCATGATTCTAACATAATTCGTAGAGGTCCACTACACAATGCTAAGTAACATTTCAAATATCTATTATCTGCCTGTCGGACTTGTGTTTTTTTAAAGTTTTCCCTATATAAGCCTATGTGAAATCAAGTGCTTTCCCCCCTCCCGGGAAGGCTTAATTTTGACCAGGGGTCATGATTTGAACAATCTTGGTAAATGTCTACTACACAATGTTACATGCCAAATATCTCAGGTCTAGGCCTTGTGGTTTCAGAGAAGAAGATTTTTTAAAGTTTTCCCTATATTAGCCTATGTTAAACCAAGTGACAACCCCCTCCCCCTGGCGGGGTCAATTTTGACCCGGGGGTCATAATTTGAACAATCTTGGCAGAGGGCCATTAGACAATGCTACATGCCAAATATCTAAGCTCTAGGCCTTGTGGTTTCAGAGAAGAAGAGTTTTCCAAGTTTTTCCAATTTGTTGCCATAGCAACCAGAGTTCTACATGGAATGGAATTCTTTGAACAACTTTGATAGAGCTTCAAGCAAGGAACATCCCTGCAAAGTTTCATTAACACTGGCTCAGTGGTTTCAGAGAAGATGTCATTTGAAGGAAATGGTGGACGGACGTACGATGTAAAACATCACACATAAACAACAAACCATGTACACAATGACATGGAATGGATCTGCAGGTTGATCATAGTCAGCACAGGGAAGACAGATATATCTAACTCCAGCAAGCAATTGTCCCTCATTTCTAAGGTTTAACCAAAACATGCTCAAAACTGAGAAATAAACAAGTCAACACAAACCCATAATGTACATCTTCATCAGCATTCTTTTCTTATGTGGCGGTACCAGTATGAAGTCATAATCCCTCTGGGCCAGTCGCTGAGTGAATTTAGGCACCATAGTCATGAATTCTGTCGCTGTCTTGCGTATTGATTTCTTAACACTGTCTGGAAAAGAGAATTTTATTGTGAATATTAGTCTTGTATATGGTAATGATAAATCCCTGTGCTCTTTATCATATTTTAGATGGCATATAACATTGAGAAACTTGGTAACAGTCATATTTAACTACTGGTTCAATACTTCATGTCGCTCATAGTTCATTTAAAGAGAACAGATATCTCTCTTCTGAAATTTTTTTTAAAAAGAAGTATCTCAAATGCTAAGGTCAGATTAAATCATCTATAAATACATTGTTCTGTAAAATTTGAAATCATAAAACCTTTGAAGGTCTGTTACCATTGTTTTTTCACCAAAAGTGCATTTTTTTACCTGCAAACAGAGATTTTGGAGCTATCTCAGCATGGGTTTCCACAAGATCATCCAGTACTTCCCACAAGACCATGTGTAAAGCATCACCAATATATTCCGCTTCTCTACAGTATGTGTTCATAATTTGGATATGTCGTGCTAAATCATGTACAGGGGCAAACATGGCTGGTACACGCTGTATCTTCTCTGAAACACAATAATTTTCATTCAATTAATGCATAAATGTTGTATCTATATTTTTTCAATGTATTCACATAAAAATACCAAATCAAGCTTTGCCACATACTTTAGAAAAATCTTTAATGACAAGAAGAAATAATATGACAGAGATTTGTGACAGGCACAGGAATATTTAATGTACCGGGTATATGTCATATTGGCATTGTTGTACATTTTACACTGATGTTAGTGATAAATTCAGCAAGTTTTTTGTGTAAACCTAGTTTATGTCTTGTGTTTAGCATTGTGCTGCACCCTGCCCTTCCCCCCCCCCCCCAGCTGCCTACCTGCTGCCCTTTTGTTAGGAAATATAGAAATCTTTTTCAAACAATTAAGGAAGCATTTTCAGCATTAAACAATTAAGGAAGCATTTTCAGCATTTTTAAAATAAGACTCCTTATGCTTTTGCATCATTAATTTATAGAAATATTTCAATGATATAGGAGATTTTCTGATTCTGAACTGTTGAAGTCAAAATACATGAAAAGTGCTCTGTCCTAAACTTACTGCTTCCTGTCCCTTTCTGAGGGTGCCCTGCCCTTTTTATTGTCTAGATATATTCATATCTGGACAACCATGATATTGATCATTTTTACAACAAAAAGATAAAAATTTAGCAACAACTTGAATGTCTGCACAAACAACTTGCGTAACATTAATTTTGTCAAACACTGTAATATCTCTAGCATTTGTAAGTTTGCAAAGAACTAATCTGCCATTTAATTCCAATTACTACAACCAGTGGCTTAAAAAATGAAGAACTCACCATGTGCAATCTTAGCCTTGACAATGCCCGTCATAAACTTTCTTGTCTCTGATGTGAGGGTATCAGAACCAGATGTTGCTATGTTTGGCCACACAGCTCTCTTGTAACAGCTCTTGGTTGAGTGACAGAGGGTGCGAGAAACAAGATACACTAACAATGCTATCAAAGAAAGCAGCCAGGACACTTGTATAAACGCCAGAAAATAGAAAATATAATCTGCTGTAAGCCATGCAGAGGGAGTTGTTGCCGGTGTGTAGTTTGTCAGTAGGGCTCCAATAAATGTGTTTCCCACGTTACACAAAAGACTGTATATCAAAAACGCATTGCAGCTGGTCAGTCTAAACGGCCGGATCAGCGCAGCTGCTATTGTTACCATCAGCAACACTATACAGGTGAACATGGCCTGGTATGTGATGTAATTGAATGCCGCAGTTGACAAAACAAGCAGGATCAACTTAATCAACTGCATTGTGGTCCTGTAGTAACGTCCCCTGTATTTGAACGAGGAAAATATCCACAATGAGTCATTCAGCCATGCCCGATTCAAATGAATCTTGTACTCTGTTTCTTTTATCATAATGAAGGACAAGTATGCACTTTGTGTTCCTGTCATTCCTTCTAGCCGTGTCTTCCAGACCAGGAAAGCTGGGTAGACAAGAAATGCGATGACAATGTATATTAGAGCTGGGGCCCCAAACTTCCAGTAATCTGTCGTGAAGCAATCATACTTATTCATTGTGTACATTTTACTGTAATCTCCCTCGCATTCATAGACTCTAAAGAGAGCAATTCCAAACGGAAGTGAAAAGACATGGATGATCACCATAGAAACCAGCTGTACCCATGACATAAAACGTGATGCCCAAGCCTTTGGATAGAAGAGGCACCTCATGCTGACATGTAACACCGCATAAAGGATGGCAAGAAATCCAATTCCTACAAACCATCCGTACATCATGTACTCATATGATATGCCAACTGAGCTGCTTGGAGTGTAATAGTCCTGTACACTTTTGTAGGTGCTGGAATTAGTAAATTTCAGCATTTCCCAAACATCAATATTGACAGCAAATACGTAGTATGTGTTCCTTAGCCATTTTTCAGGGTACACCCACCGCAGTGACATCGACTGAATCAGAGCAAATATTTGGAGAAAGTCCAAAATCAGTAATGAGACATCCAACCATACAAGATTAACACTTCTTTTCTTTTTCTGATCAATGATATCAAAAATTTCATCTTCATCTTCTATCTCTGGTATATCTTCGTCACTGTCTTGTCTTCGGATATATCTAGCTTGTGGTTTCTGCCTGTATGTTGGTGTACCAAGCCAGTCTGTTGTTAGGAGAGGATATACCTCTCCTTTTTTATTGTGAGCCATGCTACTCTTTCTTGATTATTTCAAGTCTGCAAAAGAAATTATAAACTCTACATGAAATAAAGCCTTCCATACCTTTTAGACTTCTACATGTATCAAACTTCAGAAATTGCAACACACATAAAACGTATGATAATTTTCTATTTACAGTCTTTGGCTCAGTTGTTTGAAACTCTGCAAAACTTGCGCATGTAATCTCGGGAAAACTTGGCCAGTAATTATTTTGTGTATTTTCAAAACCTGTGAACTAGTTGTAATCAAATTATGCATAATTTTACTTGAACACCTCTTTTAATATCATGTGACGTTTGAAGAAGATCTATTCAATAGTATTTAACATATAATTAATAGTTATAACTGTGATTTTTAAAGATACAAAATTTTATATTCCAATGAAAAAACGAGTGATGTTAAGATTTGCAAATAATTTCAAAACTGAAAGAGCCAGACTGAGCTTCTTTAAATTTGGCATTCACATGACCTACATGTAGTGTAAGATTGAAACATTGGATAAACAATAGAAGTCATAGCATAGTTTGTTGTTTGTCGTTAGTGCCACTACACCTTTCCTCTAATATTTACAAAAATATGTTTTATAAAAAAATGCATCGCAACATTTATTTTATCATCTACATTATGGTCAGGTCTAGTTAAATAAAAACACTACAAGGAAGAATGCTAAAAACTTTTGCTAAAAGGTTGTGTGGATTGAAAATATGTTGATAAATTTATTGTGGGCACAAAAAGAGACAACTATACCAGTGTATGCCAATTAATTATACTTAGTATATGGGTAACTTGCTTTTAATATCCAACAATCTGTGATGAAGTCTGGTTAGAATTTACTTGTGGTTGGCCAATGCACATCAGAAATGTGAGTATATCTAGTGTGATAATAAAATGTTTTTAACTCTTGTTGATAAATATCTAAATTCTTAAGGTGACAATCGATCCATATATATGTATAGGTGCTCATGATTATTTTATAGATTTACATTTTTTTTCACAAACTTCCCAAGAACATGACCAAATAAAAACATTTACCATAATACCAGCCCAGAGCGAAACTCTTGTGCATTCAAGAATGGGCCACATAACTCCCAAAAAACATTTGGGCACTTCCAGTACAAGGTGGTCCCCAACACATAACATCCAATATAGTAAAGACAAAAATAATATTATATTGTTTTGTTTTAATATATCATATGGGGTACCAGGGTTGTAGCGGGGCCTCTGGGGGATGGGGGTTCCATACCCTGCACCGGCTTCCTGTCAGTGAGGTTTGTCAAAATATTTATTAGTGAGGTCTTGACGACTTGAGTCAATTCTAAGATGTTTTTGTTTTGGGTCAGACTCTTGCTATAACAGGAGAGATATTGCCCCTACAAAAATAACACAATATCTCGACGCGCATACAATTACTGAATTTAGTTGGACCAGGGTCCGTTTATTACAGGGTTACGAAACGACCGAATATGAAAATATTATGTCCCGGGTCACATGACCCTTGTCCGAGACATGGAATATTTTTGAAAATTTTTATCAGGAAAGCCTATCAACAAAACACTTATAAACTTGTTATTTGAGCGAGTTTTCATATAATCGTGATATTGAAATGTGAGGTAAGTGTTTAAGTTTATTTTTATTCATCTTTACGTTACTTTTATGTGAAGCTAAACTCTTTGTGATTGAATATTATCTTATTTTTTTTCTGATGATAGGGATAGCTCAATGATTGCTTCGTAGTAGGTCACTAAATAAAAATTGAGTTTTAAATTTCAAAAATACTTTTTCGAGCGACTGAAATTTATGTTGTTGACAAGTTATCCAAAACGGCGGCATTTTTAGGTGGTTATAATCATTTTACTTATGATTTGTGATTACATATGCTCCATAAATCGTGCCGGTATCGCAAAAATAATTGTTTTAAAAAGAATGCAAGTTGAAAAAATGTGGAAACATGAAAATTTAGCTTGATTTTGTGTAGATATTTTCGTATAAATGGTTAAATATTGAAATTTTTAGATTGCGGTAGAGTGAAATTATGTTTGTGCTTTTTGTATTCACTTATGCAGGCTACTCTTAAATTCAGTTGTTTGATATGATTTTTTATGCTCAATGGATTTAAATGAAGTTTCACAAAAAAAACTAGAGAATTCACAGTTTCTTACATGACATTAATTAAACAAATGCTTTGTTGACATTTTCGATCCTTTAAAACTACTGTTACTACACAACAAACAGGCAATTATAAATTCGTTTTTATTAGCGTAATTTATGTGTGAAAAGGTCTGAAAACAACAATTTTTTAATTAGAAGACGCTAGAACATGAAGTTAAAATACGAAGGCAATTTTAAAAAGTCAAAACAAGACACTTTCTATTAATTTATTCGAATTACATGTACCATCTTAGAAATGTTGGGGAAAACCCCGAGGGAGATATAAACACACTTAAACAGAGATCTACACAGCGTTACAAGGTATTAAAAAGTCTGCATTGTATTCACTTTGCAAATATTATGGAAAAGAAGAGGAAATAGTGTATTTTATATATTATGATTTTAATATTTATATTGCTAGAATCTGAATTTTATTACCGAAAATTATGTGACAATCGTATCAAAATCGAAGAAAAAATGCCTTTAAAGAAACAACATTAGTATCAGTAGGGTACAATATTTCACGTGTAAACACGCTTCCGCCCTATAAAGCCGTCACATTCATAAATACAGGTAAATCGGCTTGGAAAAAATTGAAAGCGCAACATCATATTTTAGCTAATTCACCATACATAGTAGAGTTACATTTAACCTGTACTTATTAAGTCTCACTATTTCCACTTCGAAGGCAGACCGATTTAACAGGTTGACATTTTACAGTTGTTTGTCTTTTACATCTCACTTTGAAGTGCGAATAGCTGGGAACACATCCCCAACAAAATTTTGTTGGGCACTTATAAACCTAATAAAATGCAATATTTAAATGTATTTATGATTTAATATGATAGGATCAAGTTTTAAAATGATACTTACACAATTCTAAGTTACATTTACCTAACTACACACCTGCATCAATCGGTGTTATATGAAAATAAATGGAATATCGTGCCTTATGTGTAAACTTCCATGTTTAGGTTTTAACATTCAGATTTTTATATGTTTAGGTTTTAACATTCAGATTTTTATAAAGTGGAGAATTTTTCGTAAATATTTAGGTTTTCATTTAGGAAGTGTCTAGCGAACCGGAACCGGTTCCCTAGACAGCGACCTTAGCGAACCGAAAGTATTATGCGGACGAATTATTTGGTGTGTTGTTATCGGCACGTTAATTGATACAGCTATATAAACAATGCATATGTTGATTATTATTGTTATCATTAAAATGTTATTTGGAAGATGAATATTAAGAGATCCATCCTAAAATAATGACATGCAATATTAGTATGAGAGATAACAGAATGACGAAGGAGAGCGTTCAGTATGACAGAATGAATAACATTGAAATAGAAAGCACATTTTTCCTGTAAATGTTTTTGATTTTGATACCATGTAATATTATGCTAGAGAGAAATAACCGTTTAGGGTCAGTTTAGCCATGAAAAGGACTGTTTTCAGCTCCTCTGGTTCAGGTAGAGGAAGGTATGACTGATGCTGTCAGCGAACTTGTATTTAACATCTCTTCTAAGGTGCACACCATCACGAACTCTGGGCCATGTGACCATATTTTGTCGAGGTGGAGTTTCAACAAGATCTTGTTAATACGTCTGCATAACTTGTTGTATCGATGTTGATGACAATTGAATAGGCTCCCAAATACGATGTGCTGAACACCACAGCTGTGGAATTCATTTCTTATATCAAGTAGGGCGTGGAGTAGCTGATGATTGTTAATTTTTTCCGTATCATTTTCACCTGTCTGTATGAAGACTATGTCAAACTTCGCCAGCTTCCGCCTGCGTAACTTCTGCAACAACCTGACGACTCCTAATCCTCCTGTCCCAGGTGCTTCACCATGAAATGGTATATCATTGTGTAGACTACCATTTCGCCAGCGTACACATAGACGCCGGACGAAACTATGACCAAATATCCCGCAGTAAGGTCCGTATTCGTTGTTCCAACAGTGTGATTCCTGAAAAGCCATTATTCTGACTGACTTTTCGACCAAAACGGCACTATTTTATATAGAAGATGAGCATTTATGAACAAGCACTTATAATTTGACATATGGCACTAATCAATTTGTGATACAAACCTTTAAAACAAATATGGTGTACAAGATGTAATTGTAATGACAGTGTATTTCCGTTGTAGTACTCAAAGCCGTGTAAAACAACACGACATAGGCAATTCACTCATTAATGAATGTACTTTGTTACAAATAATAAGATCCGTGTTTGCGTCTGTCTTTAAACAATCTCAGCAAAATGCATTTTTATACTATCCATTGTATATACTAAAAAAAATTAAGTAACCGAAAATTCAATCATATCTCCAGCTTTAAACAATTGTTTAGCATATGAAATGTCACGTGCGATGAAATTTTTTGAAGTGATCTCAGATTTATGGAATGTCTCTAAATGGGTATATATTGCAAGCAAAAACAATATCAATTTTAAAGAATTACTTTGAATCTTGCATAACATAGTAATTTGTAATACTTCTATATTTAAAGTAGCCGGCACATTGTAGGTTAGCTTAAAGTTTGTACGCGATTATCAAATAATCTGTTACTGCTAATACCATATATGACTAAAATTATGACACTCGTTAACTTCAACCATAATTCTCTCTAACAGTGACTAATATTATATAGTTGTTATATAGTTGTTCGACATGTTTAGTATCAACTTCTATAGTGCTAGTTATAACAATAATAATCAAGACCAAGAAGTATAATTACATTGCCTCTATAGCTGTATCGATGCCCGCACGGTGTGCCGATAACGACACGCTTATATATTCGTCCACATCATACTAAAGCCGGAAATGCGGAAGGAAAAGGAGATCAATTCGACAAGACACATTGAAAACAAATGCAAATAAACTGATAATCCAACATTTTTTTCTTGTTTAAATGATAGCTTTCACTTTACAATTATTAAATAATCTATTTCCTTATCTCAACTATCTGTAATATATGCAAGAAAATAATTCCGGTTCGCTAGTGTATATACGGATATAGGCTAAAGAAACGATTCTGGTTCGCTAAGGTTGCTGTCTAGGGAACCGGTTCCGGTTCGCTAGACACTGCCTTTCATTTAATGTGATATTTTATTCATCATTTTAGACTTAAAAATTGTTTTAAGAAGTAAGTAAATTGTGTATTATGTGCCGGTTGTACCTAATATACTATACCTTCTGCTTATTATGGAGAACGTTAAAATTAGTAGAGGTGTGACAATTATAAATTATCAGATATGTGAAAGGGGTCACACTGAAACACCAAATTAATTAGGCTATATATATATTACTTATTATGATAACAGTTACAAATTCATTAATGTATTTGGTTATTCCCATTGATAGGTAGCACCTATAGATATATTTACAAGTTAACTAACCACAGGTAGAAACATAATACTTGATTTTTGATGTGAAAGTATAATAAAACAATGTAGGTCAATTTTGTTTTCATCTCACAAAGTGGGTGGGGTTCCAATG
>JAUMHA010369867.1:0-13410 GCA_032359765.1 Saxidomus gigantea | reverse complement strand
CTGACTTGCATTTAGTTATATACATCATTTTTTTTCTTTCAACATGTTAATTTCATTAAAAAATAGACTATCTTTAACAATGACATCAAGAAATATCCTTAATTTTAGCGACAATATGACCTTGAAATAAGGTACTCAGCTGAGCAATTACTTAAGTATTTTCGTGAAATCGGGGCCAGACTTGGTTGTATGACTGTAAGAATTTTTATGCCCTCCTGCGAAACTTTGTGTACAGGTTGGTCATGACCAGCAGATGACCCCTATTGATTTTGAGGTCAAAGGTCAAGGTCACAGTGACTGGGAATAGTAAAACGGTTTCCGGACGATTTCTAGAGAACGCGTAGGCCTAGCATCTTGAAACTGTGAGTGGAGGCTGGTCATGACCAGCAGATGCCGCCTATTGATTTTGAGGTCAGTAGGTCAAAATTCAAGGTCACCGGGACATCTTTTAATTTTGGCCACGTAAATTTTTTCAGGCCAAATTCTAAAAAAGGCCAAAAATCGTTGTTCTTTTAAAGGCCAAAACAACTTTTTTCAGGCCACATGTTTTTCTTTTTCCACATCACTGATTACATTAAAGGGGGCATACATGTTTTACAAACAGCTCTATTTACACGTGTAACGTTGATGATGTTTACTGGCCAATAGTAAAATCCCCATATAACCTTACTTAAATCGGATGTTTAGTGCTTGAAAAGAGTGAATATGGTCATATAAGATCTCAGCCAATTTCAATAAAGAATCAATTTGAATCATAACATAAACAGTTATTGCCCTTCGTTTGTCAAATAGAATAGGTAATCAAGATAATCTAGCATCTGAATGCTGTCAAACACATAATATATGCACAGATATGAGGGTATATGTTTAGGATCTCCATGTTTACTCTCAGTCGTAGCACGACTGAAATACTTCATTACAACTTAACATAATTGATCAACTCAAGATGGTCTTCAGTAAAAGTTTAGGAAATGAATTGCATTCTTTGACAACACTGTTTGCTGTGGTTGTCAAGAAAACATCTTCAAAAAGTATTCTTCTCTAAACAGTATTGGTCAAACCTAATGACCTCAATCATTGCTTAAATCAAAATCATCTCTTAAAAATAGTCTCAAACATAAAACAAGATCTGAAAAACATGTGGTCGGAATTTTATGTCCGTAGGCACAAATGATCAACTATATATTTATATATATATTTATTTTATTTACTATGTATGAGAAATTTGGTCGAGTAAAAAGTGACTTACTTACTATGTGAGCGATACCAGCAATTCCTGGTCAGATCATTTTTATATGTGAATATCATTTCATCTAAACCGTTTGCCACTTTAAAGATATTTTTGTTCAGTTCATGACGAGCTTACTATACAAGACTTATTTAAAAGATTTTACTGTTATGGCTATGGCTATAATTTTGCGAACATTTCCGACGGCATGCAATCCTTGTTTGTAGACAGATCATTGTTTTGTATAGCGTGGTTTATTTATCATTTCTTCTTGCGTGTCATAAAACATGCTGGTTGAAAGTTCCGTCTCTCTTCGGTATTGTAACGTATATAATTACCTTGGCTTGAAAGAAACAATGTGTCTGCAAACATTTTTGTTCACATGTTGTATTATCTATTGATATAATTCTTGTTGCAGACACAACTGTTCCTGTACTGAAGTAGTCGGTGTTACACATTACATGTTTTGTTTTCATAAGAAACTTATCCCTCAGTAGCTAGATTATACATGTACCATTCTGTTCATTGTATTCATGCTCAAGCTAGGTATTTATAGTAGCCTTCAGATTCGTTTACAACTTATTTATAATGGCCCCTACAGCTAATTAATATGCATTCATAGAAATCATTACATTCAGTAGCTGTGTACAGTATTTATATTAACCATTACATCCAGTTGTTGTGTATTCATAGTAACCATTGCATTTATTTGCTGTGTATTTAACATTACCATAAACTGTACAGACAAAGTACTAAAAATCTGTCTTGTTAAAATGAAAAGAGCAAAACATTTGTCTGAAAAAAATAATCTGCACAGACAATAATGATTCTGTACAGAAAATAAAATACTGTCTGTACAGATTTTACGTTACATTCTGTGTATGTGTCTACTCTGTACAGAAAACAGAAATTATGTATGCATTCCCCCCAGAATTTGTACAGATTATGTACAGAATTGGCTCAGAGTTTTTGTACGGGTCATTTCTTGTTACCATTACATTCAGTTACTGTGTATTCATAGTTACCATCAGATACTATATACAGTTACTGTATATCAATAGTAACCATTACATTCATTTATTGTGTACTCATAACAATCATTACATTCAGTTACTGTGTATTCATAGTATCAATTTAATTCAGTTGTTTTACATTCATAGTACACACTACATTTAGTTGCTGTATACTCAAAGAAACCATTACATTCATTTGATATGTATTAGTTGTAACCATTGCATTCAGTTGACATACATTCATAGTTACCCCTGCATTCAATTGCTATGTACTCTTAGTAACCATAATATTCAGTTGCAAAATATGTATAGTAACTTACATTCGTTTGCTTGTTGCTATGCTTTTATTGTAACCCTAATCCGTACCCTCAAACTTCTTTTATCGATACAAACTGATAACTGATTTCAATTAACAGGCAAAAACTGTTCCATTTCGTAGGAAATCAATGTTCTACTTTTTGCAGGAACTTTTTAGAAATTACGAAAATTTGAAAATAATGAAATAATCCAGCGAGGCCAAAAGCGCAGAGTTACCTATTTATTTGTAAAATAAACACAGACTACAGTTTCATGTCCGACCTGTATTTGAAATCAAGGCTTTGGTACAAAATCTTTTATCACCGCATCATTGTAGATGTTGTTAAATTAATTTGTAGCTAGTCTTCGAAATGGTGCTTTGTTAGTTTTACAGGATATCTAAGAAGAACGTTTCTACGTTAAAGTACATATTGGTATTTTCTTGTGAGGAAAATTGGTTAATCATTAAACATTGACAAGAGCACTTTAATCTACAAATTGGTCATTTCGAGACATTCACGACGAATATCTGTTTAAATCCAGACAAATGTACAAATCGCATTACCATTTAATGTGCGTTTCTACAATCACTTGAAGTAATTAGGCATTTATGGTTGTTAAGCGTTACTGTGATACGATTGCATATATATTTCAAACCATTATACAGGAAATCCTTGGAATGTTGCTTTGTTAAGTACTGCAATATATGTTGCAAAGAAAGTTGTCACAAACAGGTTCAGTCGTATTTGTATATTTCTTAAATGAAAGCTCACTAAACGAGGACAGAAGTACTTTAGCCTGCATTTGTTTACAAACAATTTGACGACAGGACAGAAGTATATTTGATGTGCGCTTTGCAATCCTTCACAACAATGGGTATTGATGACCGTATGCAACATAATATAATGTTCATTATTAACACATGCACGCTGATTGTATACATTTGAAGTCATAATTTAAAAAAAACAAGCAATGTAAACACTGATTATGGCATTTCAAACTGCTCTCTTGTTTTAACAACATCTATGTAATAGAAAGGTGACTGTCCTTCGATTGATTGTTAAATGGCAAAACGCTGCTGTGTCCTTTTTCGTATGACCCTTGTGAGCGATCACCCTGCCTAATAGACATATACAAAGTAATGCCTCAATGGAAATATACCTGCAGAGAAGTGTGTTTGTTTGATATTTCCTCTCGTAAAAGAAATAATGGTTTTGTACTTATATGAAGTGTGAATAATTGTTAAAGAAATAATGGGTGGTTCAGCCATACGTTATAATTGTAAATAACAGACATGTCAAAACCATAGAAAATAACATCCATACTTTGAATCTTTGTAAAAGGATTTTAAGCGGCTAATTCATTTACCTTTGACTTATTAAGATGTTAAGTTTATGGTGCTTTTGTCACATACTCAAAAACATGGTCATATGCTGTCGATTATTAGGTTATTAGTACTTTTGAAATTGTAAAATAGTTGATTTCACGTTTTGCGTAATGATAGTTTTTTACTGTGATGCTAGGGTTCGTGTAATATATATATTTTATTGGTGACTAAATGAATTGCAGAGCCCAATGCAGCTGTAGTGTGCGCATGATTAAACAGACAGGCAACTAAACAGACGGAAGACGGACAGATGACCAGTGTACACTCTATTAAAATTACGCCTGCTTTGGCATATGATTCCATTATTATATCTCTAAAAAACAGATTGAGACAGAGACTGGAGTTCTGCTGCTTACAGTATTTTACTACTGTTCAAATTAAATCTGATACATAACAACAACATTGGTTTGTCGATACTAATATTTTCAGAGCAATCAAATTGATTTGGTTATGGCCCGCGACTTTATGTCAGTAATATAAACCAATACATGAAAAGTTAAACGATTATTGATGGCATAATGTCATTTAAAAATTCCAACAGACGAACTTTGCGCTAGATATTGAGGAAAATCTGAATAGCGATAGGATAGACAACGCGAAGTTACAGAAGCTGCCCGAATAAGTTTTAAATGGTGATCTGGTAACATTTCAGATAGTCGACCACTACAGAGGTAAAATTGCACAGCACCTCTTGCCAAAGCTAAACCAAACACGGACGGACGTTAGCAGACATGACAATTATGACTGAATATTAGAAATTGATTACATTATTCAATACCGAAATGAACTTAAAAGAGTGTGTTGAGGGCCATATTTTGATAATAAAATCACCCAAACTAAGAATTTCATGTTTGACTGGTAAATGTTTATAAAAAAGATCCCTGAAGATTACATAGAATGATGGCCTCAGTTAACAAGAGAGCAATTTTAAGCGAACGTCCTCCTAACAGAAACGTTTAAGCAGCCGCAGCGCGAGAAACAAAAATATTTTTGTAACTTCTGGACGCTTGCGGTATACACACCGGGTACCTCAAAAGCTCGTATCCCTACAGCACAGAGGTAGACTAGTAGGTAAATGTCATTACTTTAAACCGTAGATCATTATTTAACTTGGACCAATATTGAAATATTTTTTTGGAGTAGCATAAATTGCTCATCATAAATTCTCAAATATCTTGCTTGCGAAAGGCTGCTTGGCGTAAAGTGGCCATAAGGGAGACACTGGGGATGTCTAACTGGATAAATGGCCATGAAAATGACCAAAGTGAAGTAAACAACCCCTACATTTATTATGCCCCCTTCGAGAGGGGTTTATTGGTTTGCGTGCGTATTCCGGACAATAACTTAAAAATGCGTGGGCTTAGTATTAATAAATTTGATGTGGAGGTTGGTTATGAACAGCACATGACCCCTATTTATTTAAGGGCAGTATGTCAAAGGTCACAGTGACTCGGGGAAGTAAAACGGTGCGTGCGTGCGTGCGTGAGTGCGTGCGTGCGTGCGAGGGTCCATCCTACTACCAACTGATTTCCGGATGATAAGTCGAACCCGTGGGTGTATGATCTTGAAACTTAATTTGGAGGTTGGTCATGACCAGCAGAGGACCCTTTTGTTTTTGAGGTCAGTAGTTCAAAGGTCAAGGTCACAGTGACCCGGAATAGTAAAACGGTTTCCAGACGATTCCTGAAGAATGCGTATACCTAGCATCTTGAAACTTGATGTGAAGGTTGGTCATGACTAGAGGTCAAAGGTCAAGGTCACGGCAACCCGGAATTTTACAATGGTTTCCGGACAATAACTTAAAAATGCGTGGGCCAGGTATTAATAAATTTGATGTGGAGGTTGGTTATGAACAGCACATGACCCCTATTTATTTAAGGGCAGTATGTCAAAGGTCACAGTGACTCGGGGTAGTAAAACGGTTTACAGACGAAAATCGAACATGGGTCGGCGTAGCATCTTGAAATTTGATGTGAAAGTTGGCCATGACCAACAGATGACCCTTATTAATGTTGCGATTAGTAGGTCAAAGGTCAAGGTTACTGGGACTTCTTTTTTCTTGAAGACCACTTGAATTTCTTTTTAGGCTAATTTTCTTTTTTAGGCCAAATATTTTTATTGTTAGGCCAAAGTATTTGTTTTATGCCATTTTTTCAGGCCAAATATTTTGATTTTTTAACGGGGGGGCGGGGGGGGGGGGCGTAAATTTTATGGAAAAAATTAAGGCCCAAAATATTTTTCTTTTCAAGGCCAAAAGAAATGATAAAAAATCAGGCCTCATTTGTCTGAAACAAATAACATTAGCAAGTGACGGTACAGAATAGATTGACATTATATTTTGCTGTTGTCCAACCATTTAGACATCATGCTTGTTTTTAATTTCTCATTTCTTAATTTTTTATGTTAAATTTTTACATTTTTGTTAAGCATGACGTCTAGTTTGCACGAAATACACGAAGCAAAAGATGCACTGCACATACATACAAAATGTATACATGACTTAAGCAAGAACATTCTACCCGTGCATGTTTAAACATGCATTGATAATAATAACTTAGAGAAGGCTAGCAAGACTTAGCAATGAGTATCATAAAAGTGAAAATAGGAAATGCAGGGTCTTAATTAATTATTTTGCTGTGGCAGTGGAGCGTTTTGTTGTTGTTGAGTAGTATTGTACTTCCGCCATGTGAACTCCGGCTCCGGCTGGAGGTCTGGAGGGACCCTCAAGCAACGTCCATCCGCATGGTCGACTCCGTCTCTGTCGTTTCTGTCGTCATGGCAGACTATTATTAAATATCAATTACGCTGAAACAAAACTGAACGTAGAAAAGAACGTAACATCAAACGTAACACCAAAACAAAGGTTAGCATGAAAAACTAATATCAAATCACGTTCTTACTAAACATTAGTCAGACCACAATCAGGGTACGCATTATCTGTATGGTCGCCATACACACAAGTCGACATACAAAAAGCGATGTACAATCAGATGGGTCAAACATGATTACTCTAGAGGACCTGCAGAACAACCTTTGCTGTAGCAATCTTGTGATCAAGCGCCTTGTTTCCAAACTAATTATATGTAGTAAATAAGTTCTACAAAATATACTACAATCTTGTAGCAAGCTTACATCCTTTTCCGCCAGATTTGTGTTTCAATAATGTTCAGACGAATGTAAGCATGGCACATTTTCCATGGTTGCCTAACCTGTAATGACTTTTCTCATGTCAATGATTGAATACAGCAGATCAATAGATAATTGTATAGCAGTATAGAGACGTAAAACAGGTTTGTACAGATATGCAAGAAAATGAACGGTGTTTGAAACTACAGACGTATCTTTAAGGAACAGATGCATATTACCTACAGTATATTCATGCAGATAGATGTTTTATATTCTCTTTGCTCTATACATATTCGTGACAATATCCATAAATGGCGATATAGTATTTAAGCCTGTCTGAAACCCTCGAACAGCATGATATATACGCAGTATTGTACTTAATTTGTATATACATGGCACATGTATTATAAAATGCGAACTAAAATAAGATTGTCTTGTTGAAACAGTGATGTGGTATACTATTGATGTATGGGTAGCGTTTGAAATCATTCATTTTTCTTTCATTTTACAATACTATTTGATATATCAATCACTGTATGTAGAGGTTATTATACGGGATAGGTGTGCCGTAAGGCGATATTGGCACACTTGGTGAGATATTAGCCCGAGGGACAATTTGAACCAAGTGTGCCAATATCGCCTTAAGACACACCTACCTTTTTATTGCATATGTTGAACATCGGTTTTGCTGAAAATGGGAAAAGATAAGACAAGAAGATACAAAACACACATTTCTGCAATGCTCATTCTAGTTCATAAAAATAAATAAAATTGAACGAATAAATTATTCATACTACTCACAAAAGCTTACGTGTCAGTTTCAGCATTTCGCTGCTCGATAAGCCCATCTAAATTCAATAAACGGTGAGATATAGACTTCTGTGTTCTCTCGGAGGCCATTTTCCGACGTGGATCATGTGCGGTCAAAAGCTAGGTCACCAGGTCCTATAAGAGATATATTTGTGAACGATCGAGGGACACAATTGACTTGAAAATTGGTCAAAATGTTGGTATTGATAATCTATAGCCCAATTTTGAAACTGGGTCACATGGGATCTTTAATTATGCCACCCAGTCAAGTCATGAACACTCTGTAATCAACATTTTATACCCAGTTGTCTTGGAAATTATTCAGACTGCTCTAGGTCAAGTTCGAACTGGGTCACGTGGGGTTAAAACAAGGACAAAACATAGAATGCCCTTGTGAACACTCTAGAAGCAATATGTTGAACCAAGTTAACCTGAAAATTAACCAGAATGTTTATCTTTATGAACTATAGGTCACGTTTGAAACTGGGCCATGTGCTATTAAAAAATAGATAACAGGTACGTTTTGAACATTCTAGAAGCAATAGTTTGCACACGATCATCCTGAAAATGGTGAGAGTGTTTGTTTTGAAACCTCTAGGTCAAGTTCGAAACTGGGTTGCATGGATACCAAAATAACGTCAACCGGTCAAGTCGTAGAAAAATCGTGTCAGCTTAGTTCTCCATATGTTGAACCTAATCATCTTGAAAGTTAGTCAAAACATTTTTTTATCAGCTCTAGGTCAAGTTTAAAACTAGATCTTATGGAGTTACAACTAGGCCATCAGGTGAAATGATAGAAAAATACGTTTTCAACACTCTCAAGCGAGTCATTTTGAAATTGCCCAGAATGCTTATCTTGCTGAACACCAAAACGGAAACTCAGTAACATGGGGTCAAAACTTCGATCATCAGATTTGTTTATCTTGACCATTTGACGTTTTTCTTTGTTTTGAAGCTACAGTAGTGAAATTTGGACTGTGTGTACAGTTTTTCAATTGTTCGGAATTGTCCTCGTATAATAATAATAATAATAATAAAATCTTTATTTCACGAAGGTTACATTTCAGACATACAAGGGTTTTACGTATAATTTTTATATTTACTTCAACAATGTCAAAGAAAAATTGAAATGCAACAACCACAACATACCATCGATAAAGAAATATGAAACAAAATATGATTTGCTATACATTCCAATTGAACAATCATTTTTTAATAGTCTGTTTCTTTGGCAAAGTTAGATATGACAAACGTCCAAATGATAGTGCGGAAATGTATTTGTAGAAGTAAATTTAGTATAGAACAAAACATACTCAGTCCGCAGTTGTTAAGTGCTACCTAATAGATAGTTCTTGTATTTGTATTTAAATGTTTTGAGCTCAGCAATTCCTCTAATATCAAATGGAATATCATTCCAAACTTTCATACTAAAATACGAGAATGAATTTTTATAATAACTGGTTCGAGGTATTCTTTGTACAACAAGATCGTACGTTGCGCACAAAAGATCGCAGATTATGTTTTTCATTTTTGGAAAATGTCAAAATCTCTGACATATATGATGGCGACATATGATTCATAACTTTATACACAAGAACAGCAGTGTGGTATTTACACCTATCAATAAAAGAAAGCCATTTTAATTGTTCATATAGCCCTTATGTTGGCGATTTCATCGGCTTATCTAAGATGATTTTTGCAAATCGTTTTTGTATCATGTTTATTTTGTTAATATGGTTTGTGTTATCTTTTCCCAAGATTGTATGACCTAGGTTATGACATTTGAACCTACCGGGGCAATGGTACTCAGATAGGCGATATAGGGCCATCATTGTTCTAAAGGTATTATTCAGTGGTGTTTTCTTTATAAAAAATATACGAGTGTCAAAGAGAGGGAAGAATTGCTGAAGGTTATGGTAGAAAGTCTTAAAATACATAAAAAGCACAAGAGTGTACAAGTAAATTGGACGTAGGCAGTAATTTCTCAACTTTTGACTGCATAGTAAAACCTATTTCCGTTCAACGATACAAACCCACAGATGCTAGGGGTCTGGACCTCACCCCTTTAGGCCTGACCCTAGCACCTGCTCACTGCAGTATCTTTAAATAAATCCTACAACTGCGTGTAAGCTAACCAATTGCAGATGCAGTTCCTTATTCTACTTACCTACTGATCACATGTTTATGGTGACAATGTATATAGTATTTATATACGTTCCGTACAACATGGGACAAGAATAGATTGGGTCGTGAGTTCATACCACAAGCATCTGTGTACAAACTATCGATTTAAATATAATACATTCTTAATCGTTGTTCACTAACTTCTTTATGCGCTTCCACGGCTTCCAACCAATGCTATGTTTTTCAAACAGAACAAACCTTTCTTCTTGAGTTGCCTACACAATATGTAACGCTTCTCGCAAATGAAGAAATGTAATATCTAAGTCAATGATTTGTGTTGTATAAACTAAACAATGAACGATCTTCGAAGCCATAGCTGTCATTAGATCTGTATCAAGATTAACAGAAGCATCTTTAAAAATCAGATATTAATCACACCTTTTCAGTCTTCACATGACTTTGATGAGAAAAAGTATTGAAGAAGCCATCTTTCAGTATGATGTACATGTTATACGAGTTACCAGCTTTGTAATCGCATTAACGTTGTTGTAATCTTGTAGTAATTAGTAGGTATATTCAGGTCAATTTGGCAATAAAACATTGCTCTGTACTATTGTATTATATACTCGCCTTTAAATGAGCATTATAGTTATATGAAAAGTCACACTAAATTCCAATTACTTTTAGAGAACACTGGGGTATAACTTCAAAAACTGACACGCCATTTTATATGGCAATCTTGGTGTGCTTGACAGCGTCTAAAAAATTAACTTTCTTCTGGAATTTATCTGAACATTAGCGCTAAAATTCTAGTTCTGACTATATGTCATAGTGACGTAGTTGGGACCCTAACACCGCATCATAGTTGAAAATAGTCTTCTAAACGTAGACTGGCATTCAGTCCTTACATTTCCTATATATTATTTTATGATTATTTTTCATTTCTTACTCATTTAACTTCCTCTGCTGCCAAAACAAATGTAAGATCGATATGTAAAGGCTGTAAGTGTTTTGCTTGGAGTTTTACTGATATATATGTATCATCTAACCTAGTGACGAGGTTACTTTAGTAACGTAGTTGGGACCCAAACACTACATCTTAGTTGAAAAAAGTATTCTGACTATATACCATAGTAAGGTAGTTGGGACCTTTACAATACATCTTAGTTGAAAATAACCGACGTGGAGCAGTGGTAGCGTGTTCGCCTCAGGATCGAAGGGCCCCGGGTTCGATCCCTACCATAGCCATGTTGGTAGTGTCCTAAGCAAGACACAACTCATTCCACATTGCCTCTCTCTCCGAGGTTGACTCCATCTGGAATGAGTCTCGAGAGTGATTAATTTAAGTTGTAAGAACTTGTTTCGCAATCGAGAATAAATAAATTAGTATATATAAGTTGAAAATAGCCTTATGATAGTCCGTGTATATGTTGTCCTATTTTTTAACTCTTTGAAAAGCAAGTGTTTTCATCTGCATGTGTAAATTCAAACGTCAGAAAGCACGTTCTGTGTTTTTTTCTTAATTTGTTATCACCAATGTTAATACTTGATGGGAGTCGGGACCAGCTGAAAGCGTACTAAGTAATGTCTACACCTTAAACCACGACTGGAACATAAGCGGCATGTTTATAAATGCAAAATTGCAAAAGTAAGTTTGTTTAAATAAGGCCATCAATATGTATTTTATTGCGTGCCTATGCATATTTCACAGTTTCAGATTGCAAAAACATCACGACTTCAGTATTATCGCTGTGCGACATTACATTTTTTTGTAATTATTTCTTGCCTGAGTGCCGAACATAGATCAAATGATTTCTATCCGTATCGCGATATGATAATCCTTTCTTTACTTACGTTAATATGGTTTCTTATTCGTGATAAGACCAAGAACAAACATTTTTCAGCGTGCATGGAAAACAATCACTCAATAAACAAAATACAGGAATGTATAATTGACATGTGGGACTTGTACAAATTGATTCCGCCACCCTTGGTTTACCGAAACATTTTAGTTGGAAATAGATCACGATATCGTATTACAGTTATAAGGGCCTAGAAATATTGCCTGTAATTATGTTGTATACAGAACATGCATTATAATCCATCAGTGGTGTTAATGCTCTCTCGCTTATTGCCTTGTTTCAGTAGATTTTAATTGATATGCCCGACGTCCTGGTTGAGAAAAATTTAGTGTATGAAAATGATCAATAGTCACTGAACAGTTTGACTAGAATAAAAAAAATCAAACTGCAATGGAAAAACACATGTTCTGAGTTTTGAAAATTTAAAGTTATTCTCGTACGTACGCGTTTAAATCTCGTACGTACGCGTTTAAATTCTCGTACGTACGCGTTTTATTCTCGTACGTACGCGTTTTATATTATCGTACGTACGCGTTTAATTCTCGTACGTACGCGTTTTATTCTCGTACGTACGCGTTTAATTTTCGTACGTACGCGTTTAAATTCTCGTACGTACGCGTTTAATTCTCGTACGTACGCGTTTATTTCTCGTACGTACGCGTTTTATTCTCGTACGTACGCGTTTTATTCTCGTACGTACGCGTTTATTTCTTCTTTTTTTGTTTTTTATTTGACCCTTCTCGGCTTTCGTAATACGAAATCATAAGTACATATTTGATACACATACTTTGCCTAAGGAAAGATGTTAATATAAGACCTATTGTATGTATTATATTTGTAAGATATTCACATTAACAATTATATATTTAGATGGAATATATTAGAAATGCAAGTTTGAAAAATCATTATTACCTCCCTTTACCTATCTTGGTTGTGCAGATAGGAAATAAATGAATTCAGAAGCTACAGATAGTTTTAAAACTTGCCTTTTGGTTCAGAATGTTAAAATATGTGTATAAATTTATCCATTGAATGTAAATGTAAAAGTAGAAAGTATATTGAAATAAAAAAGAGATACTCAACTTTTAAAATAATTTCCGTATTTATAAACAAAATTTTATTAAAGTTAATAAAATGTAAATTATTAATAGGGATCTATCTCTATGTAATGGGTCTCTTTGTTCCTTAAGTAAATCTCTAACAAAATATACAAAAAGTAAAAATTGTCATCAAATTTTGCTTAAATGTGATTGACCACCTTTAATGTATTGTATGCTTTTATATGGCTGATAAACTATGTACAGTTTAAACCCGAAAGTCATGTGTATATATTCTGTTCTGTTCTGTTCTATTCATATCGATGTAACACCCTGGGTATTCGACTACTTCGAACGCAGATGTATATACATGCACGTCGTGACAGGCACACTTGAATAACCCCGATATGTTTATTGTTTCTCTTTTTTTCTCCGGCCTTTTGCTTAATACATAACATAACATAACATAACATATATTTTATTTGGCATAAAATGACATTTACATTTATAGCCAATTACAAAATAA
>JAUMHA010369845.1:3198-13413 GCA_032359765.1 Saxidomus gigantea | reverse complement strand
CAGTGGTTTTGATATATGGTGATGTCCTTTCTATATATGGTGATGCTATTTTGATATATGGTTCTGTCATTTTTTTTTTACGATGCTGTTGAACTATTTATAGATGGCCTTGTTGTAGACCGGATTAGGTTGATGATGGTAAAACTGTTCTGACACCGTGAAAATAAAGGCAATTTTGTCGTCAATTGGACATCACCATATATCAAAACCACTGCACCATATACAAATATGACAGCACCATATATCGAAACCATAGCACCATCTATCAAACGACATCACCATCTATCAAAACGACATCACCATCTATCAAAACCACAGCATCAACTATCAAAACCACAGTACCACCTATCAAAACCACAGCACCCATCTATCAAAACGACATCACCATATATCAAAAGGACAATCACCATATATCAAAAGGACATCACCATTTAAGAAGTGTGTATAGAAGGCAGCTATGGCGTTCCATATGAAATATCTACGCGCTATTTATATACTCATACTTTGCCCGAAAGTGTATGATCGGTGTGCTAATCATAGCGAATCGTCATAAATATGATTTAAGTAAACACAATGTAGCTTCCCGAGACTCACTCCAGATGAAAACAACCTCGAAAAGAGAAATATAAGCGTGTGTCATTTGATTATGCAACTGCCATGACGACGAACCGATAACACCGATCTGATATTTGTTGATATTGCGACGTCTGATATCACAGGACAGTGTTATTATGACACTGTCCTGAGATCATGTTTTAGGCCCCGCCCACTTTATACATTAAGTGAGATTTATGAATAAGATCTAGGCTATCGTGGATTTTTTACACGCTACACTATGAATTAAATTTTCGGTAGCTATTTCAGACTACAGAGGTGCTTTTTATTAAAATATCTAGGAATACAAGCACACAGCACATCACATATAATCGAAAAATGACTGTAGAATTTCTATTTTTTAATTAAATATAGTGTTGTGGGTATTCATTTTCTTAGTAAGATCATTATCTATCCGTCTACTGTAACAGCTATTTCGAAGCAATTTTCGAGAAAAATTTGATTTCATTTTTTCATCCCCTTCCTATTTTCACACTTATGTCTTATTGCTTGAATGATCTGAGCTGAAAACGTTGTAAGCCGCCACTAAAATGAGTACAAATGCCTTCTATGTCTGTTTAAATGTTCAGCATTTCCTATAAATTACATTAACATGATAATAATAACGGTGCTAGATTTAAGACGCAGATAGATTTAAACCATTGATGACGTCACAAATAAAACATAAATCACTCAATTTACTTCTTTGTTCTTAATTGTGAAAAGGGAAAATTGAAGTCAGTTGCATAATAAAAATAGAATACAAGATAACTGTCTTTTGATACCGAACTCGGATGAATATCGACTAGAAAGCCTCGGCTTCCTTGGCCGATATCGTCTTCGTCCGATATCAACTGTTACCAAATACAGTAGCCTTATATTCTCTATATCCATGTCTCGCCTAAGGACTTCTTGGCACTGGTGGGGATTGAACCCGGGACCCCCCCCCCCCCGATCCTGAAGCGAAGCGCTTCTACTGCACCAAGGCGATGCAACATTGCAGTCTTTTTCTATCAAGTTTGAACAAAACATGCCTCTGTGGTGAACACCGAACCTGCCCCAGTGGTCACATGTTTTCTATTGACTTTATAAGGACATACTTTATAATTACGACCTTTTGATCTACTTTCTTGTTACAGAACTTTAATTATAATCGTTTGACCATGTGTGCAGTTTTGTAAACAAGTTTCAATGTTATTTTTTGTACCATTTTCATTAATTACCTTCCCTTTGATGCGTTTTGCCTCCATTCAAACAAAATGTAGCGTTTACATAGACTTGCAAACTTCAATTGGAGATATAGGAATGGTCTTTTTCTTCTCGTCAATCCGTAACATTTTGTACCGGCTACTGTCCTAAACCCCTTAAAGATTATCGTAAATCTTGAGCCAAATGTTCGTTCATCTTAACAAAACGACTTGCAGATCCCATTTTCAAGCTCTATGCAACACTTGGGGGTCTTTGATAGCTTGATTCATATCTCCGTAAGCCCTGGAAGTATTTTATAGATCTTTGGTAAATGTTTGTCTCATCAAGGCGACTTGTAGAATCCATGTCTCAACTCTGCCGGCCACAGATCACAGTTTAGGGGTCATTGATTTAATATGTAAATGCTCATCTCTTCAAGACAAAGTGCATATTCTATGTTGCAAGTTGCAATCCCGCGGTCGGACTTATGGTCATTGTGTTTTCGTGTCTTTTCTATATTTACTAAAACCCTTGGAGAATTTTCATTTGCATTTGCTAATACTAGTATGCAGAACTACAAATGTAATGTCGCCACGCCTTCTGATCAAGATTATAAGGTCATAGTAAGGGTACAGTGACTTATTAACTGTTCGGCGCATATCTCCTACACTGCATGAAAAATGTTCATGGCACTTGTTCACCTTATCAAGGTCGTGGGGAATCCATAGTCAAACTGAACCAACTTAAGGTAAAAGTCACACTTAGGATCAAAGGTCAATCGCGAGTCCTTCGCGGGATGAGGATATAATATTGTTAACAAAAAGTTTACTATTCAGCTGCTTTACACATACATGTATGTACCGATGTACATTGTATGTATATTTATTTTTGCTTTAATTGATACATGTATAAACAAAGATAAAATCATCATTTGAGAGTATAATAGCTTTGGTTTCAATTAAAGTTTTACTTTCGCCCTTCGATATTCATGTAATACATATTCCAACAGCCTTGCTCATGCTTTAACGTTTTGATTGCAGAGGATATGCTGAAGTACAGTACTTAAATGTCGTCTGCAGTAAAGATAAAGTGGCATAACTTTTAATAGGAATTGAGGCAGAGGTTCTGTGTAGTATAAGCAGTTTGCAGACATGGATCTTAATAAAGGTGAGAAACAATTTCTATCGTTTTCTGCAAAACATTTACAAGGCGTTTATTCTCATACGTTCAAGAGTTCCTTGCATTCTTATTTGATTTTCTATTAAAATGTTTAGGTTTTCAAATCGTTTACGTTGCATTCCGCACACGAACAGTAAAGCATTTTGAGAGCTCCTCAACTTGCATATCAACGAGAAAATCAGCAGAAAAAATGTTCAGTTTGAGGTTCATTACAGTAATTATACAACATTCAATAGCATCAAGATTGAACTGAAAAAAAAACAACAACAACATAATAAGGATAAGACAAACTTGAAAATCGTCGAGTTATTATGCGTAAGAAACATGTCAGTTTATACCATTTTGAAAACGTATTTCGCATCATGTTTAAAATTTCATAACCAGTCAAGGCATCTAAAGGAGGTCACTTAATATAATGTCAAGTCATGCTTATCAACAAACGAATAGATTATCGCAAGTTTTGTCGTTAAATTTATCCTAGTTTGATATTTATCAAAATCCTCAATGCACTATTCAAAATACCGATAGTAGTTACCAGAAACACAGTTGCACTGGGCAACTCTTATGACTCATATATATATTTTCATCAAACACATATTTTTTCTACTATTTACTAGTTATTCCGCTTAGAGAGCATTTTGAAAATCAGAATTTACACGATTAATACACGTTCATACATTTGATAAAAATATACTTATTAAAGATCAATAGTACTGGACCAGTATTGGTGTGCGTGTGCGCGTGTGCGTGTGTGCGTGCGTATGTGTGTGATCAGAATTAGCAATGATTTTTCATAAATTAATTTTCACTTAAAGGTATTATCTAATTAATATTTACTTTATTGAACTTCAAGCAAAATTCGTGTTATTATGTATACCATATTAACATGTAAGATATGATACATGTATATATATATAGTACATGTATGTACCATGCATCTTAGCGGGTTAGCATACATCTAGTTAATGGTGAACTTTTGTGATCACCATGTCTCCGTCGTCTATCTGGCGTCGAACGTCGTCAGCAATAATTGTCTCAAACAAAGGAAATAACCAAACTTCACAGGAATGTTCATTTGATGATCCTCTATCACGCTTGTTCAGACAATTAAATGTCATGCAGAAATCTGGTAGCCAAAGCACAAACCTCAAGCATCTTATTCTTCTCAAGAACGTCTATGCTCTAGTTGGGGTCTAGTTGGCACCGCCCTATGGGTAACATGATTATGTGTAAACATTGATATCTTTAGAAACATTTTGGTAAAAAAACTGTGATGGTCTTGAGCTCAGTTTGTTCAAATCAGGGTGTTAAATATGCTACTTAGACTATATGGGAAAAACGTAGAATATATTTTGTTGGAAAGGATTGACCCAATGCTTCGAAATAATTTAACACATATTGGGTCAAAAGTAGTTTATGGCCCAAAATTGATGGACATATTTTGAACAAGCAATGCGTGAGTTCATATCTGGATGTTTGTTTAGTGTGTAGCGCTTTGTGACATTGGTGCAAAGGGCAATGGTATTCATATGAGCGATAAAGGGCTATTATAATCCTCTTGTTTTATTCTTCATACTAATATTACATTCATTTTAGCTACCTGTATGACACATACCTTTTGAAGAAGTGATAACTGCTTTCAGATTGCATTCCAACAGAAAAAGAACTGACTATTATCGCTAAGGCTATTGGACGCAACTGGGAAATTCTAGGGACACATCTTGGTTTATCTACTGCAAAAATAGAGCAGATACAAATGGATTACGACACATCTATGAGACGCATACAAAAAATGTTGTTAGACTGGAAACAAATGAATGGTGAGGAGGCAACTGTTGGCAAATTGTACGAGATCATGGAGGAGGCGCAGTCCGTCACGATAGACCGGGACGCTCTACCAGGTAACATAAGTTACTTGTCACCTTTGTAAAAAAAAATGTGTCTACATGTAGTTATCTCGGCTAAATGTTTGATGTTTCATACCAATATTTGCGAGATGTCGTAGCAAATGTCAAATGCTCTAACATGGTTACATGTACTTTGAGTTGTAACAAGTGCATTTTGTAGTGATACATTTGTACCATAGACAAAAGGAGCGTACTTTAGAGTGTTTTCTTAAACATTCATTTGTACATGATATTTAAAACATTAAGTTAGCAAATAAGTCTACTGATACAGAGATCGATGAATTGAAATAAAATGTTCAAATAATGATACAAAAGTAATATGTTTTAACATATAAAGATACAAATTATTGTTCAGCTTATCATGGTAAGCTTTTCTGATCGTTGGATGTCCTGCGTCCGATAGTAATTCGGTTTTAATTTATGTACATTCAAGTATCCACATTTGTGTCAGTAGAGATTTCCGATTAGATCATACTAGAATCATTTCTATTAAGTTATTAATACGTAGTTCCGCTCTTAGGTTGTCCTTGATATTAAGACCAAACATTCCGGGACCAATCGTCCATTTTATGATAGACAAGTCTTAATAAAAAGACCATTTCGATATTAAGACCGCTTTATGTTGGTCCGCTGAAGGCTGCTATTATTTCAGGAACCTAACTGTACCGCGAAATTAGTCTTTTGGAAGCTGTTTAGAATTGTGCTGCCGGTTATATACCTTACTGCAATATTACACACACTAATCATTACGAGTTTAAACTTTGCTTAACAATAACATCTGTTCCAGCATACTAAAACGTTAAACATGTCAAGATTTCATAGCATTTTGTTTGTAGGTGTCTCTTTACCAAAACAACGAGCGAGCCATTGTCAGACTCTAAACAAAGACTACATCAAACTCAAACAACGTAAGTAGTTATATCATATACCGGTATTGTTATATGACTCTACCGGTTTTGAGATTATTATGTTACAGTTTTGACGCATGTCTGCCATAGCATTTGCATTTGAGCGTGTGTGCTTGCTCAGCAGACTGTAAGACCACTTAGATTTGATACGGTTTAGTTCAGTTCATCATCAGTGCACTTTGCCATTAGAGTTAGAACATTAAATGAAACTCAAAATATATCACTGGGGAGTACGTCTATCTGTATAGCGAGTATTTGTCCGCGTATAAGTATATATGGAGTCATGAAAACTATGGTCGAGTTGCATTCCCTGTTCCTCACGATGTATATCTTAAAAATAAAACATACTTTAGGCCCTTGGCTTAGTAGATGCAGGCGTTTTAAGTTGAATGGATATTTAACTCAATCAACACTTAAGAACACCAGGAATAGAGTCGTGACAATAAAATGATATATAGATTATATTTGTTTGTTTTGAGTGGATATCAAATAAACTCATCGAGAAGTGATACAATTGTAATATTTTTACGAGCGCAAAGCGCGAGTTAAAATGTGAAAATTGTATCACTTTGAGTTGAGATATATATTTCATGTCCACTCAAAACAAACACATTTTCTTTTTATTTTATGCTAACTATTAAAACAAAAGCAAAATTATGTATACGCACTACTTCAAAAAGGTAGTTCCGGGAGACTTGTATCACCCACACTGTGACTGATATGAAATCTATACAATGTATCATCACTCTATATTTCACTGATATAACACAGTATTTCATTAGTTAGCACAAAATAAAAACTATTTCTAGTTGTTTACCCTGGAATTTGCTTTACGAATGCAATATTATGAAGAAGAATTATGACCGTTGAAAGATCTAAAATGGCCATTCTCAGCTTTAGTCGCGTAAACACTTACAGTGATAGAAGTTTTTTCTTACATACTGTACATATTTGTTTTTTCATTTTTCACACGTTTCTCAAAAATAGTTATGTTATAACGGCAATATCTACCAGTCAGAAGTGTCTATCGATAAAATTTATGATAAAAAAGAAAGTATAAAAAATGTGTTGTTTTTCAGTACTGAAGGAAGATTTGATAGACTTCAACAAAGAGGAGCTAGGGACAGCGGCTATATCTCCTGTGCACGAGGAAATTGACGCACCGTTGTTAGAATTATATGTTGCACCTACTATTAAAAAGGTTGGTTCACATTCTGTGCAAAGCTCTATTAAGCAAGCAACGACATTAGACGAAATATTTCGTGAACAATCGAGACGTTATCAGCAGATATATATCTCTGCAGAAGCAGGTCTTGGCAAAACCATTTTTGCAAAACGACTTGCCCTAATCTGGTGTCAAGCTAACGACCCCACCAATGAGAATGCTGCCTTTTCTGATGACGAGCTCCGTGTTATGAAAGATTTTGAGTTTGTTTTCTTTGTTTCATTGAAAGATCTAGATCCTTCAGACTGCAAGATAGATGACATGATCCAAAATCAAGTTATTGATTATCTTGCAAGATCATCACAGTACTCGCGCACATTTGTTGAAGATATCCTTTCACAGGAGTCATGCTTAGTTATCCTCGACGGGCTTGATGAATGGTCTCATCCAACTGAAGGAGGTTGCAAGATGAAAATGAGTGAAAGAAAAAGTAATATTCCCCATAAGAAATCAAGGGGAGCATGTACATTTCTTACTACAACTAGGCCTTGGAAACTCCTCTTCGCTAATATCAGTAAGACGAAGATAGATCAACAGTTTGAAATTGTGGGACTAAATGAAACTGCATCAGAAGAATTAAAGGCTAAAGTAACAGAAAAGTTGAAAACCCATTCAGACGAGGAAAGTAGTGGAGGCCAAGCCCGTGTACCAGACTTTGAAGCTGACGATGTAGACCAAAGGATAGAGAGTATAAAGCGAAATCCCATGCTTATTATGTACCTTGCCTGCTTACAAAACGAAAATAGAATGTTTGGCAGTTCTATGACTGAATTGTACAGCAATATCCTTGAAATGATGTTGCAGCGCACCGACCTCGAAGGCGATATCAATACATTTCCTGAACAAGACATTCCAGAATGCTTCAAGGATAACGAATATTGCCAATCCTATTTCAATATTCTGAGAGAACTTGGTCATTTAGCATTCTTTACTTTGTTCAACTTGAATGGAAAATCACGTTTAGTGTTTGAAAATTCGCTTGCAAAGCAACACATGTCTGAAGCGCATTTAAGTCTGTGGCTGAAGACTGGCATTCTCACTCAGGTTGGTTTTCACAAACAATTGACTGGAAGAAACACTAAAGTGTCCTTTGTGCACAAAACCTTTCACGAGTTTTTTGCAGCACTTTATATGTGCATGGAAAACTCTGAAAGTTTTGTAAATAATGTTTTGAAAACATGCAGACATGTCAATCATATTCTTGAAATGAAACACACTTTCGTATTCCTAAGTGGGTTTTGTTCAAACCAAAGTAATATTATCTTGAGTCAGTTGACAGATGTCGTTGCCAATGATAGCCTAGCAATACATTTTCGAAAGAAGACATATCCATTTCTCGACTATTGGGAAATGTGCGACGTAACAGAAGAGTTCCAGACTTTGATGGTCGATTGCGTGAACGAAAGTTCTGACAACTGTCAGACTGTTGATTATTATATAGAGGACGTTATATTGCATTCTAAGCATTCGAAAAGATATATTTGTGCACTGAAGCAATTGCTTCGACATGTCACACTTATAAAGCTGGGAAGGCAGGTATCAAATGAAGACGCCCATGAACTCTTAGAAGAGTTAAACCTCTTTCGTCCCGAATCCCTACGACACCTTCAAAAACTTGACTTTTGGGGCACCCCAACAACTGACGACATCAATCTGCTGCTAAGTGGTTCAGCAAAAACATTGAAGTGCTTACTTCTGCATGGATGCAAAATGACTGACGGTACAGAAACAGAGGCTTATATACAGCTTTCCGATATGTCCATGCAAATACTTCAAAGCATCGAACGTCTAGAATGTATAGATTTGTTTAGTGTTGAAATGAAGCATCACCATGTCGAGGAACTTATTAAATGGTTAGAACAGAGAAAGTGTATGACCGAAATAAAATTGTCTCGTATAAGGTGTTCTGATCATGGAAGTTATGTGAAAGGTAATCTCCAAGATTTCATCAAATGCAAGGTTCGAAATCAGTCGTTTGATTTGTCAAGACATGAAAGCCTTACAACTTTGGGACTAGGGACCATGAGAATGCCTGTCGTGAAAATCAACGCATCCATTTTAGAAGAATGTTGGCTGGAACGCAACGAAAACCTGATCCTGTACCTTTTCGATGCTATTGCTCTATCTCCTGAGAATCTGCATACATTAGTGGTAGAGTTTGTTGAAGATCAGAATGTTGTCAACAGCCTCCTGAGTATTATACCAAAGGTTCCACACCTCCGTCACTTGCAGTTGAAAGGCATGGATTTTCAAGAAAGGGAGTTGGTTTTATCACAACGTGAAACATTCAAACACATTAGACTGATAGAGATCGCTATGACAAGTTTAACTCTTGAAAGGTTGGTTGAGTTTTTCAAAACCTGCAATAACTCTGTAACAACGGAACTGTCGTCCTGCAACATCAAATCAGATAAGAATGAGGAGGCTCCTACTTTTGAGACCCTAAAGAGGAAGATAGAAACATCCAGTTTATTTGACATACTTTTCAACTTAAAATGTTCTGGTCATGGAAATTCATTCGCTTTCAAATCACTTGTTTGAGATGACAACAACTGAAATCAGGCAAATAGGGAATTTTAGACGAAATATTTCGTGCAATATATAAATCGGACGTATTTCCTAGCACTCCCGTAGAGATCAGCTGGAATATGCTATACCGTGAAGAAACACTGTTTTCGCGGTATATGTAGTATATACAAGTTTTGTATTGTGTTTTTCTTACTGGAAATAAATGGTACATGTAACTAAAAGATACCGTAAACTTGTTACTTGAGGACACATGAAATTGAATAAACCTCCAACTTTCCACGCTGAACTATGACGAAGAATTGAAGAATTGAACAATTATTCTAAAGGACGTTTGCTGTAATTTCGATTGATTCAAATTTGCGACATGCAACTCAAATAAAGACTGTCAAAATATTACGGTGTTAACTATTGCATGTAAACAAATCGTGCGCTATAAAAGGTAAATTTATTATTTGACATTTGCAGTTGTATACATTTCTCTTTTAAAAGGATCCAAAGCTGGTACAGGGAATACGAAATATTTTTTGGTGAATTTTGCAAACATCAAGTTTTGCAACGACCTGCCTATTTCTATGAAAATATATGTAGGAACCGAGAATTACTTGCGTGTATATCTTGTACTCTTCGTAAACACTAAGGTACCAGATACATGCACATTTTCTCTCCAACCGTTAACAAGTTTCTA
>JAUMHA010369834.1:1310-13413 GCA_032359765.1 Saxidomus gigantea | reverse complement strand
TCATTTCAGCAGTCGGTGAGATTTTGGGTAGTCGCACCGGAAGAAAACCTTATAATGTAAGTCTATGGAAATGTATTGAGGCGTCACATACCATAAGTATCTTCTTCTTGGTGAGTAGGTCGCGGAAATGAATTACACTTATGGTCCATGTCTACAATCTACATGTTGCCACTCCGATGGTGAATTTGTACGTTTTTACATAGAATTTAGTCACATGATACAGCATTCTTTTCGTTTTGACGAGAATAACGCGGAAATGTATGACATCTAGGGTATTTTGTCTAAATTAGGAGAGACGATGCTATTGTAGTCCAGCCCAGGGATTCGAGCTCAGGGATTGGCTGAAAAAAGTAGAGGGAAAACCGCAAGATTTAATGAAACATTACCTGATTGGTAGAAAAGTTTGTGTTTACAAATGAAAAATACTTATTTGAAAATTAAATGCAATGTCTGCTGTACGTGAATGAATATTTTAGGACTGGTTATCATTATAAATAACATTAAAATCACCATATAAATAAAAGGTGTAGACATGCGGTTTATTCCCCTAAATTGCACCTGACTCAAGGGGGTGGTTGTCTCCCTTGGCAAATTGTTATTAAAAAAACTGGGTTGGTTAAGCACATATAAAAACAGCATTTTCTGGTGAGACTAATCTGTACGAAAAAACCCCATTTCATTGGTCAACACTCTATAGGAGGGTATGAGACAGGGACACATTTCGACCAGATATACAATTTAGGTAAATGGGGAAGTAATAGGAGTATCTGGCCTAAAATCTATGTGTGGCGACTATGATAACATTTGCAAAAATCAGGGAGATCAATCTTAACAGCTTCATTTTAGGAAACTCGGAGTTACTTCCGTTTGTTTTGTTGATGTCATTTGCAAAAATCAGGTCCCTTTTACCGACTTTATTTCTAGAAAGTCAGAGCTAAATGTCAAAAACATACTTCTTAGAGGGATTGGGCTGAAGTTTTAAAGAATAAAAATTTAACATAGTTTGTTGGGCAGCTTTCTTTCGTCATCTTGGTTGACTATACCGGTCTACGGAAACACCGTACCGGTGCGGGTTAACGACAGTGATAAAAATTGCTGAAAACCAGACTACATGTTGTCGAGTGGTCAAAATGCTGTTGGTTATTCAGGACCAGTAGTCACAGCAAAACGTTTGTTTTTTATTCGAGTTATGAGAGTCAATAAACTGTATATGTGCTCTATAGTTTCAGTTATCTTTTGGCTTTTTGTTAAAAGATTGGAGTGGAGAGTCGAGATAGTACATGTAACTAACTTGAAAACCTATTTGATATATATCTAAAAAGTTGTCGCGGGTTCGACCTACTTTTTATATAAAAAAAGTCCTGCTTTCTTGTGGAATAAAAGTGGTTTTATGCATGTTATCGTATAAACAGATGGTCGTGCAAACTTTGGTTGTGCAAAAAATATGGCGAAAGGTCAAAAACAAAAGTAAATCCACTGACCATATACATGTAAAACTGATACGAAAGAAAGTTACTCAAGACCAGTCCGCCAACCCCTAGAAAATTCATTTATTTGATATGTAATTTATTTACATACATTGTGTTGAAATTGATTGAGAAACATTTGAATGATTTTTTAATAAATTCTTCTTGAAATGGGAATTAAAGGTTTGTCTTTATATTTCAATATTATGTTCTGTTAAGAAAGCTGCTATTGGTTATTCGTTAGTTTCATATTCACTTGCAAGAAATGCAAGTGGTTTACAGCGTGCATACTAACATTATATACCCTCACACAAACTGAAATGCTCTCTTACCGTAAACTTTAATGTATGAATTGATAGACTGCGCATTCAAAAAATTTAAATGTCTTAAATTTGAATGAAATAACTTTATACAATTTGTTAAAGTTTTAATTACCTTTGGCGGTAAAGTGCCCATAATGCATCTTTTGTTTTCTAAGTGGACAATTGCGCGACTTACTTTTGTATAAGAAACGTATCGATTTACTTAAGAATTCATTTAAATTATTTAAAGAATCAAACATCAATACAATAAAACCATGTTATTAATACAGTCGTCCATGTCAAATTATAATACGATAAAAATCAATGTATACGGATTACGGATTAACATTTGACGCGGATTATCAAGGTTTGTTTGTTTTTGGGTAATAAGATAATTTTCAAAACACACATGCAGAGATTTTATACGAAATTTATCCCGTAATTTATAAATATTATATATCTGGGAACGAAATTCATTTTAATTAAAGTATTTGTCTATTGTTTAGAAACTGCGTTCATTATCTTTGTCTAGTCGTACTTTGGGCGGATATTTCAATGTATTTTTTGTATACATAAAGCTAGAAATATACATGTGTTTTGGAATATATTAGCTGTACATGTAGCAATGTCGGAATAATCTTAGCAGGGAATTTGGGTAAGCGAATTCTTTCCTTTATGTCTTTTTTACAAATGTCTACAGCAGGTAAAATGAAAAAGGGGATACATATTATGTTAAAGTTATACATTTATTAATCCTTTAAAAATGGTTATATTGAATAATGGTGAAGTCTAAAGCTGAAACCTCAGTAGAAACTTCAAAAACATGTAAGAAATTAGTTAGACTGATTTATTTCTCTTCAGTGATTGACGGGCAGAAATGAAAATATTCTGAATAGAGAGGGTGGATTGTCACATATTTTTTCTATATACCGTTTTACAGATTCACATTTTTGGGTCAGCATTCACTATTCTAAGAGTATAAACTATTGAGTGATGTCTATGGTTCATTTGAACGGTAATATCACTTAAATATGTGACATAGATATTTTGATTTTTTTTTTTAGAGAACTATTCTGTTACAAGATTGGGTTATGTAAAGCACGTGCCAAAAGAAACCTTATCGAGAGGAAACTAAAAAAGAAAATTGTATACTTTTATGGACGTTATAGTTAAATAGGTGAACACATATGTAAAACCGTTCTTTCATTATAAAATATCATTATGTAGCAAAAATGAATAACTTTTGATGGCCTTACAAACTTTTACATATAATGTTGAAAGGCTTAAGTATCTATCTTAATTGAAAATTATGAACAAATTCGTACTCAAAAGGGATCACTGATCGATCTATACAGGCAGAGTTGTAATTAATAGAAGTATTTTGTATTTGTAGCCGCATGATATTTTCAACGTCAAAACCTATTGTCTAGCGATCTGTAGGGAACTGTTTGAGTGTTTAGAAAATAGCCCCGTACTCTTCAAATTTCAAAGTCTTGATTATAGAAAATTTCAGTCAATTGTGATTTTAAATGTTTAAATATTGATAACTTTCATGTAGCAGTTGTTATTTTAATAAAGGCATATTTGCTTTGGTGAAACAAGGTGTCAAGTTGATAAAACGCAAGTTTAAACGGGCAATTTATGAACCTGAAGTAACCGCTGCATGGAGTTTGATTTCTTAACACAAATGTTGAGCGTCTATTTTTCGGGTGTGTTCATAAATGTACGATAAATCATGACGTACCAATTTCTCATTAGTTATAATTTTTCATAGCATACTATATTCACTATATATTTTGGACCATGGTAAATCCATGCATTCTCCGGGATAAGTAATGAAAAAGACTGACACATGAACTACAAAGTATATGTATAGAATAAAGCCACACATGAATCATATGTATTAAATGAAGTACTCTGTTTTTTTTATTTACATGCATTCAGAATGTTTGCACATACTCTTCGAACGCAAAAGTTAAGTCTGCGTTTGAAATAGACGCGCAATTTGGAAAATGAATAAACGTGCCTTTTTTCAAGAAATATTGTTAACGTACTTTTTGTGCTGCTTACATACAGATGCGTGCCGCTGACTTTCTGTAAACAAAAGTGCTAACATTATTTCTTGAAAAGGGCGATATTGCCGCAAAATTGAATTAAAGGGTTGTTTTAATAGAAGAACATCTATAACTATTATTCCCTGTGGACTATTCTAAATGAAATTATTGTGAATAAATGTGGTTAGTTTATCTCAAAGCTAAAGAATACACATCTTGTTCTAAAAACTGAATTGAATTTTCTGTAATTAAACAAAACGTTCATAACAATATCTGCTGCTGCGGAAACTCGGCGCGTGCGTGCTGAGTATCTGCAAAGTGGCAGACGGGCTTAAACTTAAAGGAGAACTGCCTCTTATCTACCGTGCCTTTAAATGACTTTTTAAAACATAAGCAAACATTGAACATAATATATTTTAAAAGATATAGAATATACAAGCGATGTAAACATGCTACTTGAAAATTTCACTTTTGTCAAAACTGAGCTGTTTCGTGTATGAATAGCAAACTTTTCAATTCTTTTTTGGCAAATACATTAAGTTATGAAGAACGTATGGCTCTACCTGTCGTACAAAGCTAGCATTTCAAATAACAGCCGCGTTATTTGCATAGAAAGTTCGTACATTTAAAAATGGCTTACGTCTGTCAAAGTAAATTTGTTGTACTTATTAAAGAAAATGTAATGTAATTTTAGCAGCTAAACGTCACTCGCAAATGTAGTTCAACAAACACAGTAGACAAATATTTGTCCATAAGAATCATTACAATGTCCATCAGGGGTTTGTATGATTTTTTCGTTGGCATGCAAAAAAGTGCTAGTGCTTCTCTGGGACAGGTGATGTAAGCCAAAATTTTGCAAGATGTGAAAGGAAATAGAATTATAATTTATTTTTGCAGACGTGATCGAAAATAAAATCTAAGTTTTTTGCCAGATCTAATTGGAAATAGAAAAACATGTACAAAGGGTATTAGCTCTTCACAATTAAACAGTGATTATGTACGATATATTTATTTAAATTTGTGTGGCGCTTCAACCCAAAATGAAATGTAAACAATCGAGCTTCGGGCAATGTATCAGGAAATGGACAAATGGACGTAAAGGTCTGCTACAGTGAAAGTCATTGGTACACAGCGATACGTGAAGCAGAAATATATTTTGTTATTTTACGGACTATAAACATAGTACAGGTAAATAAGCGTTCTAATCACATTTGATATATCATACAACGTTGTTGCGTCTAATATCACACATTATTTTATGCTAACTAATGAAATACTGTGTTATATCGGTGAAATATAAAGTGATGATACATAATTCACATCAGTCACAGTGTGGGTGATATAGGTCTGCCAGACCTACTTTTTTAAGTAGTGTGTATACATGATTTTGCTTTGTTTTAATAGTTAGCATAAAATAAAAGTTTTTGTTTTATTTTGAGTGGCTATGGAATATATCTCAACTCAAAGTGATACATTTTTCACATTTTAACTCGCGCTTCGCGCTCGTGAAATTATTACAATTGTATCACTTCTCGGTGAGATATATTCCATATCCACTGAAAACAAACAAATATCCTCTATAGAGCACATTATAAACAATCTAAACAACAACAACAACAGCATCAGCAAATTTCTCACCCAGCATTGATACCTGAACTATGTTTGTAAAGTTGGCCATGCTCCATCTCTGTAAATTTGGTACGTTTTAGTGCAACTTTAAGTACAATAAGTTCTTTCTCATTTTCCGAGTGTTCTTTTAATATGTAAGATCAAAAACAATATGCAGCTTGCCAAAATTCGGGATTAGCGGAAGATATAGTTCAAAAACAGCAAAGAAGGTGTGAATTATACGGCTTCCTCGGCATTAGTCATTATATTCCATTAACCTTTAAGTATATACACGATCAACTGAACGTTGTGTTTCTAGTCCTACTTTGTTTTGAAGGTCGATCAATCAGTACACAAAACCTTGTCCCTAACCTTTTTGTTCATGACCAAAATTTGAATTAAAACAAAAACCGTTGATTTCATTTTTAGAGGTTAATTTATATGCTATGATTTATGAGAATAAATGTAAATTTAAGTCAGCAGTGCCTGTCATATTGTAGTGTATTCTGGTTAGTAAATTCGCGGATTCATCACGTTCGAATATAGCGGGAATTATAGTTTATAATTTATATGTGGTAAACAAATAAAGATGAGATGCTGGATAAACAAAAGCTGTGGTTGAAAGAGTTACGAGCAGTACTTGAAGAGCACAGTGTCACTGAGCGCTGTTCAGTACACAATGCTTACCTGTACTTAAGTACTATTCATTGAACACGTATCACTGAGTACTATTCAGTGAACATAATTAACGAGTATACTCAAGAACAATAATCACTGAGTACTGTTCACAGAGCTATTATTACCGAGCAGTAGTTAGTGTTCCGTGAGGTATGCGAGTAATACTCATTAAGCACTGTTCACGGAAAAATATCGCCGAGTACTGTTCGCCGAGTATTACTCACTGGTCATAACTCACTGAGTAGTGTTCAGTGAACACTGCCGAATGAGTAGTACACTGTTAAGTTATCATCTACAATGAGCAAGTGTCAGTCTGCATTGTTCACTGAACCGTACACAGTGATGAGTCTGCAGTTAGTGCTCACTTAAGCATATAGTTTTGAAATTATGTCAGGTTAATAGTACATGTACAGGCTTTATATTTCGTTTTATTAACAGAAAACTAGATAAATAACCAGCAAGATGACGAGCCACAAATCTTCGCCGAACGAAGCTGTGCTTGAATTGATACGAATCATATCTTTACCGGTCTTCAAACGGGAGAACAGGGAAATCGAACTCATCTTGCCTTGGCTATGTAAGCGAAGTCAGCTGCTTCAGAACCAGGAAAAAAGTGAGTTCTTTTTACGGTATCACTTCATCAATATGCACGAAAATATGTAAGGGAGACAATCCATGTTATCTTTATTTAATCAGTCTTTATCACAGTTATCAGAATGAAATCGAAAGTTCATGTAAATTTAATGTGATTAAGTTTATGTTTGTGGTACCATTTATCTAGTGCATCAAGTACATGTAACGTTGTCTGATATGGGGTGGCGCGGAGGGGAGGGGCTGGGGTAGCAAATAAAAGACCGAGAAGAGGTTCGAACACATGATTCTGGTTGTTTTCTGCATGGTACATTGTCGTCATCCCACGATTTTTTTTCGATTCATTGAGAATTTCATGTTGGCTTTCATTTTTAATGCATAGTTTTCCCCAATTTTGCTGATATGATTGTTTTGTATTAGAAATAGGTATTGCATTTGTCAGTCTTCAACATTTAAAAAAAGAACGGTCGCTGCGGAGAGTTTTGTAACTTGGATGGGTGTTCAATTTACCTCCTAAAACGGAATTTGACCCCTAATTTCTTGTCACTTAGATAAAAACGATAACGTTATAGATATATTGTTAATGTATTAAAAGTATCTAAGTTTCTTTGCTGTCAAATCAGTTGAAATTACATAGATATTTTGCTAAGTTAGCTTACGAAAAACAAATTTACAACGCGAAAGTTTGCCGAGTACATGTAGGTATTATCTCTCATCCCTCCTCTTGAAGCCCCTACTTGAAAAATCCCTGTTTCATGGCCGACCCCGATTTTTCGAATATAATATTTAGACACCACTCTTGACCAGCCTCGGAATAGTACGTCCTAGTAATTCAAGAAACGTATCGGGGGATCAATGGTTAGGCGGTACTAAGGTTTTTTATATGTTCGGTTTGCACGATCGTCTATACCATTTGCGTTTGGATAACTACTACTGGTATTCTTTATACAAAAACCATGTATGTATAATAAAGAATGTCCCTTACTATATACTCTAACGATACTGAGATATTATCTTTCAAAAGTTTGCCGATAGGGCCGAATCTTAATTGTTGGTCACAGCAGTAGTACGGCTTTTTAACGTCTGAAATGGACTGAAGAGTGCTTTGATAAAGTTCGGACTTCCTTCAAAAGAGAGCTAAACTTGACTGAAGTTAAGCAAACTTAAACTGCAAAATTATAGCAAATAGCAAAACACATGTAAGGCTTTTACTTATATTACACGCCCTTAGCACAGCAAATTCCCAAAACCTATTTTCTCATAGAAGATCTTGCGTATAGATTCGCGGACTATTTGTCGAATTTACGTGCCATAGACGGTAGCAAATCTGTATATTTACTTGTACACTATATTATACTTAATTTGTACATGTAAAAATATTTATTTATCTATAATTAAATAGGAGTTCAATGTCAAGAGCATGTTATTCAGTTGGTATTAAATGTACGTCTTTACAATAAAATGTTTATTCAAACTTTATCGATCTAAAACCCAATCTTGAAGTATCATGTCAATTAATTTACACCCACTTTATTCCCCCCTTTATGCAGTCTGTACATTGAATTCTTTATTTTGATTTGACAGAGGTGCATGTCATGCGACTGGAATATTTGAAGAGTTGGGGTCAAACTACAATTACCACAATAGAGCATTCCGTTCAAGTTATCTACCAGAGCTCTTAATCGCAACGATTTAAAAAGGAAATCATACGCGTCTAGATACCCAATTATGCCAAATATAAGCTTCGATGTAAAAGTCTTTTCAATACGCACGATTAACTTGTATGAAAAATGTGGTTAATTTATTTAAAAAGTAGGTCTTATCTTTCAAATGCATGTCAAAAAACTAACTTGCGGTGTTTGAATTTACAATGTTGCAACAAAAACAAAAAGATACGAGGTCTTGAGAAAAAAGAAAATAATACATTTTGTACCTCGGACTACTTACATCCAGTAAAGTGTTAACTACGGTATATTGTGTTCGGAATTTTATTCAGCTGTCAAGTTATAAGGTATTCTAATACTAAGGTTGCTTGTAAGACAATTTGAGAATCCGTAAGTCCTCGTAAATTAAAAAAGTTCAGAAACAAGAAATCTCATGAAATCAAACTCAATTGATGTCAAGCATTCTTATGAGATCATTCTCAAACTAATTCCAACGATCTCATGAAATCAGACTCTTACTATCTCAAAAGATCCCATGATATCTTAATAAAATGACATCATTAAAACAGTTCAAAAACGATCTCATGAAATCTGACTCAAACACCTCATGAATCAGAATCGAAGGATCTCTTGAAATAATAATCATACAATCTCATGAAATCTGACTCGAGTGATCTCATAAAATTCGTCCAAACGATCTCATGAAACCGCACTAAAGTTGTCCCATGAAATCAGACAAGAACGATCTCAAGTAAATCTCATGAAATCAGTCTCAGGCGATCTCGTGAAATCAGTCTCAAACTATCTTATGAAATCAATCTCAAATCAGTCTCAAACAATCTCATGAAATCAGTCTCAAATCAGTCTCAAACTATCTCATGAAATCAGTCTCAAACTATCTTATGAAATCAGTCTCACATCAGTCTAAAACTATCTCATGAAATCAGTCTCATGAAATCAGTCTCAAACTATCTCATGAAATCAGTCTCACATCAGTCTAAAACTATCTCATGAAATCAGTCTCATGAAACCAGTCTCAAACTATCTCATGAAATCAGTCTCAAACTATCTCATGAAATCAGTCTCAAACTATCTCATGAAATCAGTCTCAAAATATCTCATGAAATCAGTCTCAAATCAGTCTAAAACTATCTCTTGAAATCAGTCTCAAGTCAGTCTCAAACTATCTCATGAAATCAGGCTAAAACTATCTCATGAAATCAGTCTCAAATCAGTCTCAAACTATCTCATGAAATCAGTCTCAAACTGTCTCATGAAATCAGTTTCAAACTATCTCATGAAATCAGTCTCAAATCAGTCTCAAACTATCTCATGAAATCAGTCTCAAACTATCTCATTAAATCAGTCTCAAACTATCTCATGAAATCAGTCTCAAATCAGTCTCAATCTATCTCATGAAATCAGTCTCAAGTCAGTCTTAAACTATCTCATGAAATCAGTCTCAAACTATCTCATGAAATCAATCTCAAGTCAGTCTCAAACTAACTCATGAAATCAGTCTCAAACGATCTCATGAAATCAGTTTCAGACTATCTCATGAAATCATTTTCAAACTATCGCATGTCAGTCTCAAACGGATGAGATTCGAGTCCCGCTAACAGTGACTTTGGTATTAAAATCTCCAAATGAAACCGCTGAAATACAGTTGGTTTGATTTATAAATTTTTATCAAATTGAAAAACTCCAGTTTAGTATCCGTAACAGACCTTAAGTAAGCAATACAGATTAAACTATTATCGGACACAAATATGTAGCAGAAAGCTATCAGGGCAGAGTTTTGTGTCCTATGGATTCAAGGGGTCCGGATCTGATAGGAAAAAGTCCTGAATAAATAGTATGTACCATATCACGGGTTTTAACCGAACATTAATTCAATAATTGATAGATAAAGTGTATAGAGATACAGTGGCGGTATATATTTATATTTTATAGTGAGCGCTGGAATAAATTAAAAATTATTTAAAGTTGGTGTGTTTCGGCAAAAGATTTAGATTAAGCATTGAAAACAGCACCATTCAGTGGAATATTTGATTAAAGAAATTAAGGTATGGATTTAATGAAAAAGGAGAATGCGTATATATGTTGTGTTTTCAAATAGCAGTCTTGAAAAATTCGAGCTATTTCTGCACATGAGATTTTAATATCCATGGTCCTATGTACCCGGAAGTTTTTTTAAAAAAGGGACAGAATGATTTCAGAGTTGGCTTAGCTCGAAAGGTAAACGGTAAGTTTAAAGTTCCTTTTCAGAACGAAGGGACGCAAAGGTTTCCCAGTGTGCCATCGACATGTAAAAATAATTTCGTTAGTTACTATGTTCTTGCAAAAAAAAATCTGAAAATGTCCTTTCACGTGACTCAGTTTTAAATTATGTGTCAACTATTTATTAAACTTGTCTTTTGAAATCTAGTTTCAAATACGTTGCCACATATAAACATAAACTTATTTTTATTTGTAGATAAATTATCATTATTGTTGTCTTTGCATAATATTAGGTCATTATTTGGTTTTAAAATTACGTCAAACGGATCAACACAGATAGAATTTATGCAACAAAGTAATAAAGATTTCAGACGTTGTCGTCCTATTGTTTTTAGTTTAACACTTTTCCAAAATGTTTTTGTTAACAATGTGTTGCGAAATTCTGATAACATTGCTTGAATAACAAGAAAAAAATAATAATTGTAGGTCTATTGCATCTTTATTAATATTTTTCTTTTATTTAATGTGTTCTTTTTCTGAAACGCTGGATCACCATAAAAATGTGAAATATCATTATCAAAAATTGACTGAAAATGTAAATTTTACGATAAGATGGTAGTTACTTATGTCAAAGTGTATAAAAGGAAGTAAAAACAGTTGATTAAAAAGGTTTCAGAAGAATCTATTTTATCAAAAATGTAGCTATAACATTTTCAAAATATTCAAAAATAACCTTAAGTTGTTCAAAAACCAATTGTTTTAAATCATTTTAAAGGGGCAACGTATGCTAATAACATCTGTTCAATTGAGTGCTCAGTTAGAAAACCAGAAAGGAGACTTCTTATAATACTTGGGGTTGGGGGGAGGGTTCTTCACTATTACCTACGGTCTAGTGCTAATAGTGTGCCATGCGTGTGAATGGCAACATTTAAATTATGTTGTTGTTATTGTTCTTGTTGTATGAGTTTAACGCCCGTTCCAACTTTGGTCATTTTAACAGGCGGGCAGTATACCTTACAACCGTTCCTGGGTAGAACCAGTACTAGACTTCAATCCTCCATAAGAAACTACCAACTTTCTCACATAAAGAGACATGGTCGGTAGCAGGGTGCAAACCCATAGCCCTCAATCTATGAGAGGTTATAGTGATCTCAAGTCAGCAACTTTAACCACGGAGGCGAAGTATCAATTCATATGATATATGCAAGCGTTTATTTGTTGCAATTTTGTTAGGTGTTTTTTTGTGTTTTTTTTCGTTGTGAATACTTAAAGTGCCTTTGGTGGACTTTTATGTAAGTGTGCGTATGTATGCGTGCGTGCGTGGGTATGTGCGTATGTGCGTGTGTGTGTGTGTGTGTGCATGTTACAACAGATGCAGTTATATCATCGCTGTACTTGCTTTTAATATACAAAGGAATTTTTTTACGGACCTACGCGTATTAATTTATGGCGTGCTTCAACTCTTGAACGCAAATTTATAATTACCACCAGGTTGCAGACAAGATTGAAGGACAGACAAA